>JAOUQW010000021.1:6655678-6667965 GCA_028565825.1 Olivaichthys viedmensis
GTAAGTGAGAACAGGAACCAACTCGTTTCAGACGTTCCACAACATTAAATGTGACTATAAACGGATAAAAAGTGCGATGTGTGGTTCTTAATAAATAAAACTGTGGAATGGTTGATAAGCTGCTGTGGTATAAGAGGAATAAAGCACTCGGGGACGTGCAGTTATAGGAATATAATAAACTCTGGAGTGGTGACAGTAACTCCACTTCATCACTCATTATTTTATACTAGAACTGCACACAGAGGGGTTTATTATTTACATATTTTCCTGTGCCATCTCTATAATAAAGTTTTTTAATGCAGCCTTATTCAGCTGTTTTATGAAACTTTATGTACAATAATGTCTTTTGAGGCGGGTGTGTGATGATATGTTGCACGATGCTAAACTGGTGGCTTCAAGCTTCCATTACCTCGTAGCTCCAGTGAAAAACTAAAGAAGCTGATCGACTACACTTGTGATGAAGGGACACTTGGACATTAGATTTTTAGTTGAACGGTTCCTTTAAAAGCGGTGGTTGTTGCAGTGGTCTGATCTTTAAGTGCACTGATGGAGTCATTAGATAACGATGACTCATTCAGAAGCACAAACAACATCTGCAGAGCTTCTCTCCGGTTCAGCAGATTGATTCTCTATGGATCTGCACGGTTTTGCAGAGGACCTTCATCTGGTTCATCATGTTTAGACAATAAAGTTTTATAAAACAGCATTGTGGTGAATACACGACTCGACAGCTTCTGTTTGACCAAACTGATTAACACACTGTTATCTGACAACACTGCAGAGTTAAAAACTTTTATTTTCATCATCTAGCGGTCACAAGGTCAGTGGAGTTTGAGGATAAATCTTCTCAAATGTCCTCCTCACCTCGATAAGGGCAGAACAACAACCAGCATGTGAAAATAAAGCTAAGATCAGGACCCTGTTCTTCATACGTTAGTTAGCTGGATTGGATTGTTGACGATTTGTCATGAACCCGGATTTGTCGGTTCTTCACACTTGGACTTGTTGGATGGATCTTTGGATCGGCTCATTCACTGGTAGGTTTCCAGGTTTCCGGTTCCTTTACTGGAACATGGCCGAGAAACTATGACATTTATGGGTTTAACGTGTGCATTATCGGCTCAGTCGGTTCGGCTCATTTCCATTTCCACCAAGCACAAAAAGGAAGCCAAGCCAGTATTCAGGCATGTAAATAAATTCAAAATAGTTGTAATGCTCAAAATAGTATGTGGTGTTTTGTGTTACAATTTTACAAAATTAAATTGTTAGATTTGTTAGAATTGTACTAGAATTATTAAATCGATACCACTAACATTGTGTAGATGCCACACAACGTTCGATTCAGATGTACTTGTGGACCGATTTGACCGATTCATTAAAAAGAACCGGTTCAAAAGAACGATTCATTCACGAGTCGGACATCACTACTGCACAGTCCCATCTCGCTCGTCTCCAATCCGTCTCTGTGCTGCAGACATGCTAACCAGTAGACATGCTAACCACTAGACATGCTAACTGGCTCAGCTTAGAGGGTCATGATTTCGAAAGCTTTAGCATCTACGGTCACAGAACGAAACTCTATAGACCCTCATGTGAGGCCTCTCGCTTTACACTGAATAATTCAGCAGGAGCCGAGGGAGAACCCACATGTTTCCCACACTGGGTTCTGAGTATTAATCTGTCTGCACCACTGACAGAACCACCGGACTACTGAGTGTGTGATTAAAGCTACTCGAGCCAATAATAATTGTTTAAAGGAAACGCTCAGCGTTTTTCATCCTAATCTCTATCCACTGCATCTGTAGCGTATTCTCCAGAAGTATTGGCACCCTTCATGAACATGGGCAGAAAATCACTATATAAAATGAATAACGCACACAATAAGGGATATTCTGAGCTTATACATGTGGGCACACTGTGTAGTTTTATTTTAACACAATATTTTTTTCAAGTATTTTTTTTAAGTAGTACAATTTTTTCTGCAAAACACTGGTTTCAAAATTATTGGCACCCTTACAAGTGATATTTGGTGATGTCCCCTGGAGAGAAGAACAGCACAGATTTTTTTCCCCTGTAATAACAAGGTTGGAGACACTTGTAGAGGATCTTGGACCACTCCTTCATGCTTTTCACTATTTTCTCACACACACACACATGTACACACACACACACACACACACACACACAGGCACTGTTGTCTAAAACTATTTGAAACTTAAACAAGTTCATCAGAAGAATATGCAGAACTGGTTTCAGGTTTCAGGGTCAAAATGTTCTAAACACGTCGACTTTACTGAGGAAGCACGAGAGCATCTCACTGTGTGTGTGTGTGTGTGTTTGGACATTTTTCTGCAGAAAATCAGTTCACCCGCATGTTTGTTTAGTTAGCACACAGCGTGAACCTTATCTGCAAAAAAACCTTATTCTGTTTTCTGTCCTGTGACCCACGTATCAGATTTTAACAGGCAGAGAGGTTACTATAGTTCGTCACGCTGCTCTGAACGTGTTTACATGCACAAAAATCTGATACAACTGCATAAAAAATCAGACTGGCAATAATTCATTCAGCGTGTTTACATGCACTTCTGTGATGTGTTAATGGGAACTCAGGATTTACACAATTTCTGTTTAAAAACACAACGTCGCACCTTTACACTTGCTCTGTACACACCATAAAAACACAAAAGAACAAGGATAGGATGCAAAATCCTAATTTTATGCCTTCTTCTTTTTAAATAAAAAACATCATCAAGCATGAACATGGTTTTAGCATCACTCCAAAAATGTGGTTGGGTGTTGAATTAAAAGCAACAGGAAACAGAAATCATAACCCGTTTATATTTGATTGGGTTTTATCCATTGGGAGTTAAATTTTTTAATTTAATACAGACAAAACGACCTGGACGATGATATATGGCGTGAAACATGACAGGAAATTATGTTTTTTCCTCGCCTGTGTGCGAAGACGTTTATGTGGTTGAAGTCATTGCATTTTCATGACACGGTGCACAATCCGAGCAGGGACACGAACTAACGAGGTAAAAAACAAGGTCAGTTTTGATTTCAGGTTGTGTTTGAGTCTGTGATAAACGCATTATTATTGAGGATTGTTTTTAAAGATTGTTTGTAACGAGGACTTCCATCACGGCTGTAAATAAACGAGTTAAAGAGCAGTTATAGTACGCCTTGTGTTCTCATCGCTGATCCAGCAGAACACTGAGGAGCTGAACTCAGCCGGCGTGTGGGTTTAACTGCGCACTGACGTAAATCTCCTGCCCACATGATGACCGTTATTTAATCAAATTTCTAAACCACACACGTAGCTTGGATTTGTACAAACTGAGAAACAGGGGACTGGAATAATCCTTTAAACTACTGCTACATCGCTTGTGAGACGTGATGTCTAAGCCAAAAAATGGACCGCCAAAGTCACCCATCCCACTAACAAAGTACACAACACTTTCATATTTAGGCCCATTATAGTTAAAAGCTCATTTTCATAACCCCAGGTTTCTGAGACATTTTTGTAAATACACTAGAATTCAAAGGTTTATAATCAGTGTTTATCAGTGCTATAAAGTGCATTTAGTTTCAGTTTCATGTGGCTAACTGTGTAGTAAGCCTTAGGCTAGTTAGCTAAGTTATTCTGTGGACAGCTGTGGTTAGTTTGGGATCTGTCCTCAGGTGAGCTAACAGACAGGAAATAGCTCTTTCGTTACATGGTGATCAGCGTCTCTGAGGTTCTGTCTCTTGTCCTGTGCAGATGAGATCTCGCGGGTGTGTGAGGTGGGCGTGTCCCCTGAACCCGACAGTCCCACGCTGCTCAGCGAGTCTGCAGACGCGTACTGCCAGGCCGAGCGCCGGAGCCGCCTCCGTACCTGCGCCTGCAAACTGCAGCCATGGGAGGATTTCAGCGCTGAGCTCATCGGCAGCGGCTTCTTCTCCAAAGTCTACAAGGTACAAACACACAAAAATGGAGGCACGACACATGATCAGAAAACTAATTAAAGTGTGTTTGTTTGTTGTATTAATTATTGTTTGTGCCGGTACGTTTCTTTTTTTGAGAGAATGAAACTTCACCTTTAATAACCTGTGATGTCATTCAGCAGCCCATCAACATCCAAATCACAACAAAAACACTCTCATTTGTGCTGGTTTGTGCCTTTTTATTTTTATATTGATAGTTTATCATTTATATTACTTTATCTTGTCTCTAATAAAATTGCACTTGCATGACCTACAGAGGTAAAACAAGCTCTAATATGAGAACCAATGAGAAGTGTCCATTACAGCACACGCCACGAAGCTCCTGACCAATCGTGCGTGGGTGCGTGTAAGCAATTTGGTGGGCTTGAAAATCATTGCAGTGTGAAACCAAAACCAACCGAACCAAATAAAGAAGATACAACAAAAACATCGACCTCTGGTGCGGACTCTAGTAAACGGGCTCGGTGTGAAAACAGCCTCAGTGTAAACACTCTGAGTTAATCCTGTAAACAGCAGCTTTATGGAGATAACGACATGCTTCAGTCACTTTAATATGTTATTTAGCTACACTAAAGGGTTATATGATGTATGATGTATGATGTCATCCTTTGGTGAGGCACAAACACAGCACACGACTTCAGGTGCTCGTTTATTTAACCAAATATTACTCATTTCATCTTTATTGATTCTGTCTGGAGAAAATGACTGTAAAACATAAAGTCTGGAGTCTGATTAACTTTAGTGACATCATCAGTGCCAAACTTGCATGAACTCATATTTGTGGATTAGAATTTTGAATTTGTGTTTATAAGTTTTTAAGTTGAGTTAAATCAAATTGAATTTGTATGTTAAGCTCTAAAACTGGATTCAACCTGAATTTTAATTTTACAATAATCAGATCTGCAAAATTTTAAACTACAAATTAAACTTTTGGCATCACAATGCATTTTAAATTAAATTAATTAAATCCAGATTTAAATTTATACAACACATACATCTGAGCCATTTCAGCCAATCAGCAGTAAGGAAATAATCAGGGCCTCATATTTGGTGAATCTGAATTTGAAGAACTGAATTTTAAATATAAAACTTTAATTAAAATTTTTGTACATCTGATTGAATTTAATTCAACATCAAAACTTAACATACAATTTTAAAAGACATAAAAAGTTAATATTTACAAAATTCAAATCCAAATCCTAGTGGCACAAATATCACTCCATAAACAAGGTGCAACATTTTTTTTGTTACTATAAGAGCCAGTTTTGTCCTCTAGCAGCTGCTGCAACTTACACAGGTTTCTCAAAAGCAGTGTTAGCGGTTGATGCTAAGTGTAATTACAGTGTACTTTTAGTCATACAGAGTCTTCTTTTAGTAATTTACCAACACATCTGAGGGAAATGTTGATGTTCCTGATGGTTCTGTCACGTTTCCACGGTTACTGTCACTGTATAAAAGACTTAACGGCTACGTGTTAGCTAGCTAAATCATTAGCCTCAGTCATTAGTTAGCTCAAGCTCAGTGTAGTAACATTGACTTTATGACTTTAAGCACTTGGTGAATTTTGAAACTCCAGAGTGATGTCTTTATATCGAGGTGTTTCTGGAGAGTTTGTCACGGTGTGAGGGCGTGAGGTCAGAGGTCAGATCCAGTCACAGGTCAGATCCAGTCACAGGTCAGGGGTCAGATCCAGTCACACAGTTACTCCGTGTCCATGAGGAGCCGCCGCTCAGATGGAATGTAGATGAGAGTAAAAATGGTGATGAGCAGCATTCAGACATTCAGCGTGACCGTTCTCACAACACGAGCCAAGAACCTGATGACAATCAGAGGACATTTTATTCCCATGATGCTTTGCTCTTTAAAAGGTCAATGAGTTCAGAGAGAAGAGACCTGACAAACATCAAAACAGTGTGTGTGTGTGTGTGTGTGTGTGTGTGTGTGTGAAAGGTTGATTACTAGTTTTAATAAAAAGTTATAAATTTCAATTAGGATCAAGATTGTGAGATTTTATAGAATTTAGTATCACTTTTATTATTATTTATCTTCATGTTTAACGCCAGAGACTGCAGATAGAAAATACTGCGCTTGAAAGAAAGAAAGAAAGAAAGGAATAAAGAGATTGAGAGAAATAAAAATAAAAAAAGAGAAAAAGAGAAAAATACGATTGGCTAGTATTTCTTACTCTTACTCAAGCAGACTGTATCGTGTTTTAATGCGTGTTTTAAAATTTACTATTGTTGAACAGTCAAAACATTATAACAGAATGAAAAGGAACGACTGATCTGGAAATATTACCGAATAACTTCTCATAACTGATGATTTCACGATATCCTGTGTGTGTGAGTGTGTCAGTAACAGTGGTGTTGTTGAACAGGTGTGTGTGTGTGTGTGTGTGTGTGTGTGAGTGTGTCTGTTGGTGTGTAGGCTGAAATAAGAAGGCGGCCAAGTCACAGTACATAGCCCTGAGGGGTCAGTGGCGAGATTAGATTGTAATCTGTAACAAAAATGGCTGCCTCTGAAACAGATACACATTTTTTCCCCTTTTGGCCCTGTTGTACAGGACTTTTATTGTGTTTCTAACTCACAGAAATCCCTGCACACGTCTTTTATGGTCTATATAGGCGTACAGCTAGCACGATTCTTGCTTGGTCAGCATCGGACTGAATGTTCCAGACATGACAACAAGGCGTTAAGGATAGAAGGATATTCTATAGTATTCTATACTATATTTTCTATTATAGAACATATCACATTTAAAAATGTGTCATGAGAGAATGGTGTCACGTAACTAATAACAAACAGTGCTAACATAACTAGCATTATATATATTGATATTCACAATATACACATTTATATATTAATATTAACTGAGAACATCAGCATAGAAAATAGCGCATGAGCAACTAGCACTTAGCTATTAGGCAAGGCGGTGCAATCATTGCATTAGCGTTAAAAGCGGTTCCTCTGAGGTGAGTGGAAGTAGGCTAGCAGATGTGTTGCAGATGTGGTAGTTTAAAAGAGCAGGGAAATGGAGGCTATGGTCATTAACTTTCCTCCTGAGGGCTAAGGCTTGTTTCTGTATTAACAAGGCCGGGTATTGGCTTATTCTCTTCCTCAAGGGTCCTTACGGGCATGGCTGGGGTGGCCTCTGCAAATACCAGCAGAGAAAATGAGGGATATGACTAGCCCCTCGGAGGCTCATTAACGCAGTATGAGTATGCATGAGGAGGTTGCAGACAGGTTTTGCTTTTGTTCCCCTGAAATGAACGCTAGCCTTTTCCAAGAACTCATAAGAAGTAGCTCAGTGTGCCTTATTTGTATCAAATCCACGGATTAAATGTGGGGTTTTTTTGTATCAGTGGAGAAGGACCAGTCCTGTCGATAAACTCCAAGTTGTGTCTTATCTTGAAGAAAATGACACTAGCAAAAAAGCAGAGCTGGAAGTGTTGAAATACTGGCAAGGTGACAGGAAGTACAGACAGATTCCTCATAGTAAACCTATATGAATTGGAGATTAGTTTTGACACTTTTTGCGTGCACAAGGAACAATGCTTTGACTTCCTGGCTGTTCTGGGCAGGATATGAAAAGTCATAAAAAATTTTTTACTGAGGTGATGTTTGCTTCTGAGACAGGAAGCCCAGGAGCAGATGGACCTAACCTATGGAGTGCAGTAATATGATGATGGAATTATTTGGGATAGAACATATAGATAAGAAATTATAGAAAAGGAAAAAGGTAACCAGGTAATTAGGTAATAAGTAACCAGGTAATTACCTATAATATCTCACTGGTTCAATTGTACAAGTTGCATTTGGCCATATAGCCAGAACGAGGTGCCAATAGTTTTACGTATCTGTAGAAGTAGCTAATAGGTAGCAAGGGGTGATGTGCGAGTTGAATTTGAGAACTAGTGTCGAAAGCCGTGACAGCAGGACATCATTTTTTGGCTGGCAACTTATGCCAGAAATGTAGTATTTACAAAGTTTTTGGTTTGTACCTCATTTGAAGGTCCATAGCTTACTAACTATAAGGCTAATACCTCGCACTTTGCTGTTATCATACAGGATAATACTGTTTCATAAAATCTGGCAGTATGTTGATAATGTATGTTGTTAAATTTGTTGATTTTCAACCCTTAATATTCAAGGATTGTTTGGATTATTTGTAGGTTGTTCTTTATACAGCAGCACTGCAAAATACAGAGCATGTGCTAAGTCACTAATTGCTGCAGTATTTGTGCCATGGCTGGTAATGTAGGCTTGCGAGATGCCTACTTGCTCTTATATGAAGGATTTTGTTGGCCCCACCCTATCAGTTTTCCCTGCATGTTTAAAAAATGCTCCATGCTATGGCTTTTTAAATGAGATTTAGCCGAATCTGGGCTCTGACAAATGGAAGCGTCCGGCAACCAGGCTGGTTTCGCGTGTGTTGGTTTTGTTATGGACTTGAGCATCTTTATCCTTTCACAATTCCCTAGACATGAGACCCAGTAGGTATGGGCAATGACTGAACAGCTTCGCTGCTCGGCTAAGAGCCCAGTCTGGCTGCCAAGTGTGCGTTGCGCTAAGATAGTGAGTTATCACCATCTGCATGCGTTCATCATGGCTTTGTTGGCCATCATGGCTCTGTTTTTTGGCCTACTTCTCATTCATGGAGCCCTGGCACCAGTACTTCATCGATTTTCTTTTTTTCCGTAAGTATGACAGTTCAACACAGCTTCTTGTATCAACACTTTTTTTTTTGACAAAATACTTAGTTTGATGCTGAACTAGAGACTTAGCACCCGTGCACCTAAATGTGAGGTATTATTACTGTATAACAGATTTAACATCTTAAATTTGAAAAGTATTCATTTTGTATTCAGTAAATACCTCATTTCACCACTTTAGAAAAAATGGTGTTCAGAGAGAGATCTAAGTATTAGCTAAATCTGTTTAGCCAGCTAGATGTTGCTAGCAGTGTGGTAAATTAATTCCACAGGCTAAATATCAGATGCTGCATTGTATCATTGACAGACTATTTATCACTACACTTCCTGGCTGAAATTCTTCAGTGCGGTGTTTCTAAAAACACCAAAATAACTGTATTTTTAAATACTGACAGCTGAAACTACTCATGGAAGTATCTCAGAAGATGTAGAAAGCCAAGTTAGCATTACCCTGTCAATATTAGATGCTGTTACACTACAGAGGGGTGGATTTTGGGTATGCACATTGTTAAAGATTGTGTCAGCAGCTTTTCTTTTAGACAATGTTTTTTTTTCATTTGATATGAAGATAGAGAAAGAGAGAAAGAACCGAACAAAACTTCAAGCAAAGACAAGCTGCTGCTCTAGTGAATGGGGCTCGCCATTGGCCTTTTCCACGACTCCTCTGTCGTGCCTTATCTTGCCACTCTGTTGTTCGCCGGCTACAATAGCAGACAAAGGGATGCTGCTGGTACCTTGTAACTCATTGAATCTAGGTGTCGTCAGAGATTACGGAACTAGGTATGCTCTGGGGCCACTTTGTTGCTCCGGGATTTGAAAATTAGTTCCCCTGTTGAACAAAAGCTCCATGGTGGTGTAGAGAGCTCTGCAAAATGACCATCTTCGAGCCACAGGCACACACGCCTCGTGTCTGTCAAACCACGGCTGTAACTGACATCACAGCAATTTATTTTCCCATTAGCGGGAAAAAAGGGCAACTTTACAATCGGCTCAGTCATGAAAGGCATCTGACATGACGGTTGCACAAAACATAATTGCTTTAATTGAGTAGCCAGAGCTTTTATGTCATTGATAAGGCCCTATTGATTTCGGGTGGGTGTGCTTTACGGCAATTGCCTGTCGCGGTATTGTAATTGCAGGTGGTGCGCCTGAACTGAGAGCAGATTCATTCAGTTTCTTGGCATATTTCTTTGCCGAGATGTGTTTACCAGGCTGTAGCCACGTTGTGAGCTAGTAAACGTGTCCTGTTATTGGCCCGAGAGGCCTGCCTTTCAATGGGTTATAAACGTCCATGAATTTAACAGCCACTGTTTTTATTAAACCATTGTTCTCAGTGGGAGCAAACAGGGTGATGGATTCTCTCGCTTGCTTTATATTTCTCTTTTGATTCTCTTTCTTGCTCTCTCTTTGGGTCAATAGCTTTCTTTAAAACTTCCAATTAGATATGTGTCTAATTAGTACCAGTCAAGTGGGCGTAGGCGATTATATTTTAATGACGTACCTTAGAGTGAATGTGTCTTCATTTTCTTTGTTGAACATTATTCTGCTGCAATCTAGTGCAATTGTGTGAAAATTTATTTACTAAGTACAAAGGAGTAAGATTCCTAACCCTCCGAATTCTACGCAGCATTTGGGACTGTCCAGTAATCAAAGGCTTCTGGGAACATTGTACCATAATAATATCTAACGTAATCTCGTTGGTTATATCACTACTTCTTTTTAACATAATGACTAGACTGAAGCTCTTGAATCTCACATCTTAGAATCCTTCTTGCCCAAAGGCTCTTATACTCTACTGGACGTGCAATTAACCAGCGAATGGATTCCTTATTGATCATGTGCTTGGTTTCAAGAATTAAGTAACAAAACTATATTCAGTCTGGACGGTCATCTTTGCGTTTTACCTAAATTATTCAGCTTGAACACGGCCAATAGGCTGTTCTGATTGTGGCTCTGTACAGCACAGCCTTGAAACTAGGATGCAGAAACCAGCTTGCTGAGAACAAAAAGTGAGGACAACTGACAGAGGTGGTGACAGTAAGCGGATGCGTGTGTGGCCATTGCATGCACACATACACACACACTATGCAGTCCATGGAAATCTCGACTGTGTATATAGCACAGCTCCGGTTCTCCCTCTCCGTTGCGCTTTGCCAATGTAAATAAGGGCTCATAATGTGTGAGGCTGTGCTGAAATTACTGCAACAACATCAACATCCATCAGAGTTTTTTTTTTTTAAATGGCAGAGAAAAAAAAAAAAATGAAAGCGAGAACGGCAGTAGGGAAAGAATTCAGAGTGGATAAAGGTTAAGCTGTCACTAATTCTTAGATAAAGATGCCCTCTCTTTCTCTTTCCCTTAACCCGCTGACACACACACATGGTGAGGAATTGCAGTGTTGGGTCTAATTAGATTAGGGCGGAGGAAGGGACATAGTGTGTTATCTCTCTCTTTTTCTTTTAGGATGGGCATGGTCGGGTGGTCAAGCGTCGGTGGCCGACCGTCTGCCATAATTTTTGCGATGTATCCCGCACCTGTGGCGCTAGTCGGGTCATGTAAATGCCTGCTTGGCCGATAAAGTGATTTGACTCAGCATCGGCACCTGGCAGGATAAATAGTTATATGATTGGCTGTTCAGCAAGTGACACTCTTGAGAGCACACACACAGTATCTCATTTTCAGCTCATTGTTTCTCAGCTTCTGCCTATCTGCTGTAACTAGCTATATTTTTGCAATGAAATAACCGAGCAGGCCATTTAAATTGCAATCAAATTGTATTAACATATTTAGAATGGTGTGAAAATGGTAGCTAGGCTAGTTTGTTTGGCTCCATTGCAAACCACATACTACCACATTAAATATCACGGCAAAATAATATGCCACTATAAATATGGACACTGGTAGGTTGAGTGCAATTTTGACATGCAGTACTATTTAGTGTAGTAGTATGAGATTTGGGACATAGACTTGGTGTAGCACAGCCCACAGAGATGAAAATGAACACTTAAAAAACCTTCCCTCTGCCCCATTGTACTCATTTCCAGACTTTTTGTTTGACTCCAAACAGATTCCTCTGTAAATCCGCTGTTGGAGCTAGGATGCAAGTCACCACGGTGGTGAAAGATGGGACATTACCAATAACCTTCTATGACAGGCAGATTCACATTCCTGTATTTCTCTCTTTCTCTTACTTCTGCTGATACTTTCACTCTTTTTGTCTATCACTTAGTCACAGACTCACTGCCTCTCTAACGCTCTCAAACCTTTCTCTGTTGCACACACACTCAGTGTTTTTGGTTTAACATATTTGCTGCTAGCTCAGGAGTATGGGTGTAAATGGTATACGATTCACTGCATTTACAAGTGGGTGATCGCTGGAAATGAATCTTCTTATACTCGTTCCGTTTTTTTGTAATACAAGGTCTGACAGTACCTATAGTGTTTGAAAATGACAGCGTATTAGAATAGAATACTCCTTTATTGTCACATATACACATACAAGTACAAGTACAATACAGTACAGTGAAATTGATTCTTCGCATATCCCAGCATGTTGGTAAGCTGGGGTCAGAGCGCAGGGTCAGCCAT
>JAOUQW010000021.1:6681859-6695970 GCA_028565825.1 Olivaichthys viedmensis
TAAACAACGGGCACGTGGCGGTCGTCGTCATGGCAACCGCCACGCTATTGTCTCGCGCTCAGCCGGGCGCGTGACAACTGGAGGCTGGACACAAACGCAAAGCCGCTTAATAACATTTATTCCACTCTAGTTGAGCTTCAAAACATACACAGGACGTGACATTTAACATACACACAGCATGACATAGACAACGAAAGGCAAAGCAGGACTGAAACACAGGGATACTTATACAAACACTAATCACACAGATGAACGAGACACAGGTGGGATCACTTACACAGACGCGACAGGATATAAACATACATTAACACAAGGCGTGGTGCTCGGCGCCATGGCGACCAACACACGCAGTCACACGCCATGCAAGGTGGCGTGCGCGTGACAACATCATAGCTGGAGAAATAGTTCAACAGACTTCTCAGGCCTGAAGAAAAGGTTTGCATTTGCAAGCTTTGCAAAAGATGGGAAGCAGGCCCACAGAAATTGCACAGGGCCCAGAAATTCATGGATATACTGTATGTATACTGTTATATCTTTTTTTTCCCCTCTTTCTCTCGCTCCTCTATCCTGCCTTTCTTCTGTCTCAGATGGTATTTGATTGGTCATTTCATTGGTCTGGATAAAGATTTAGTAAAGTACATAGTGTATTGTTTAGAATTATAGTGCACAGTATCAACTGAGCAAAATTTTGCACTTGTTTTTGGAACTGATATTGGGAGTGGACTCAGAAGTTTGGACCCTATTGTATGAACATGTACCTGACATATTTAACTGATAACTTCATCACTTAATCATCATATATAATTTTATCACTGAACCAGAGCGAGATTGCTGCTTACTGGTACTTTTCCCCCTTACATACACACACACACACACACACACACACAAACTGATGAGAACAGCATCCTCTCGGGACCCTGCTACAGTAATTTCACAATTTTGGAAAGGCCAGTTTGCATTAGCTGTGCCACGTCTTGATGATGTCAGCTGGAGCCTTAAAAATAGTTGTGAGTGCATACAGACCTTACTCAGCTGTGTGCTGTGTGGATTTTGTTATATAAGGAGCGACTCTGGGTGATGACGAAGGCCATTTTATATTTTTTGACAAGAGGATGACAGGGTTGTGATGATTGCACACACGCAAAATGTAGTTGGTTTTATGTCATTAGTTGATATAAAAAGAACATGATCTGATATTCGGAGTTCACACACAGAGTGCGGGGATCATAGGGTGGCAGAAGGTGTTATGGCGTGCTGGTCCGATGGGGCAAATGCTGTATTACTACACTTTCCCATGTACACATGCCCGTACACACCCTCTTACATGGTTGCCTATGTTACGTTTCCCCTTCTCTCTTTCCCTCACTTGTGCACACACACACACATTCATGCACAGATCATTATAGTGTGTTTCTGTTTTCTCTCAGATTACAGAAGCCACTAAAATAACTTTATTAAAGCACAGGGGATCTTAAAGTGCTGCTTACAGAATTGGATCCAATTTAAATATTTCATTATATCTAATTGCTGTTTAGCATTAAGCTAAATCCGTGCGTAGGCTGCCAAACTACACACTCTGTGTACACACTACACCGGTGTGAATTACAGTCATCTAGCACGTTTCATGTATGTTCTTTAGCATAAATAGCTACTCAGGCTTTAAAGCGGTGATTGGGTTTCTGAATGCATATTGCGCAGGCGGCAGTTAAAAATCATACTCGAGTTTATGAGATCTTTGGTGTGTATGCGCAGGGGATGAGTTATGGGTTTAAATGGCAGTTTTCCATCCATGCTCCCAGTTTAATTATGTGGCGGTCCCTGGGCGTATGGGGGATGGAGGCTGCGTTTATGCCTGTGGATGCTGCAGTAGACAAATGGAGGTTGGAGCTTCAGGCAGTTTACGTTTACTGTACGTTTTCTTCTTCAGCGCTGTTGGATTCCATGCTGTTTTCTATTAGCCTGAAATATTACAGGTCATTTCGTAATCTTTGGGGTCATTCTTCACTAATTTGTGTCAAAAAAAAAAGGTAGCGATGCTAACGGTCCTCACATTCTGGCAGCTGTCAATAAAATATCTGCTCAGAGGAAAAAGTCCAGTCTCTGTGGTGCCCCAGGTTCTGTAAAGAGGGAGGAAACAAATGATGTGGACCACCAACATCCAACCAATCAGGACAAGGAGGCGGTTCTACTTGCCTGTCAATCATGTCACCTGTCAATTCAAAAAAGCTTCTCCTCTTGCACTAGCTAGCTTAGGCAGCTCACGTGCAGGTGTTTTAGGGGGGTGGCTTTGGCGGGGACAATGAAGCGAGGGGCTGTATTTGTTTGGATCTTGACTTTCAAAACGGTCAGCTGACTTCTGCTATAATGGCTGACTGTACCTTTAATATTACACTTTTTAAATGATAAAACTGACAATAAAATGCTTAAGAAATAATTTAATCCATCATTAAGTATCCACCTCCCCTTCACATGCCTGAAAAGGGATTTTAATTCTGCTTACAACAGAGAAAGAGTTTGTTTTAATTAGCCATTCGTTAAGATGCATGCAGAGAGATCGCTGTACATCCTGCCGCGTTCTCACTGGTCCGTTTCCTAACGAGGAAGTCGAGGGGATCCAACAATTCATTTGCAGTTCATCTTTTAATGGGTGCACTGAGGGACCAATCAACATGTATCTCGTCAACACATACACACACACACACACACACATAATCCCCCATGAGCGTACACACTCACACACACATGCTTCTGCTCTGACTTCAACACTTATATAACTTGAAGGCTTCCCCTTAGGCTTACACCCTTGTGTTTACACACAAGCACACATTGAGTGGGAATACATCTTCATAGGGGAATAAACATGAATTACTGTGAATTAAACCCACCCAGAGCATCCAAGACTGAGAATAAAACACACCAGCCATTTTACATAGTCCTTTACTTCTTCATACAAAGTGTGTCACCTAAAGCAAGCTCAGAAAGCTTTCAGAATTAACATCAGAATTAACTTGGCTGAAATGTTATCTCGGAATATACAGTACATGACCAACGAGTAAGGTGTGTTACTGAGGGACGTGAGAGAATAAGAATTTGTGTGTGTATGAGGGTGTTATATATTACTGGTATTTTCATGACCATCTGTGCAGGTGGTAACCTGGTGAAGAGCGGTATAATTGTAAAAAAGGGGGCTGGGTTCAAATGAATTAATTACCAAGAGGTGTGGTTAGGTGCACTGTTGTTATTACCAATCAAATCAGGTTCTCTCATTCCCTCTAAAACCAGAGGGTGTGCTGGCATTTTTGTTAAGATGATTACATTTCACTTATAGATTTCATATCAATATTTCAGTGGTAGAAATAACCAGCTGGCAGATATAACTTACAACAAATGTGTTTTCTGTTTCTGTCTTGTGCGGTTTTGTGGGACATGCCTTTTATCCTTGTCTCTGTGATGGCAATACATTTGGCGACTCTGGTGTTTATTTTGTTTAGTTAGACATTTTATTGATTATTAAAAACATGATGTTGTGTATTTATTCATCCAGCCTATAAACTGTGTCAACAGTCTGCTTCACATGTAGCCACACCTGAATTGTTTGTTCTAATTTAAGACAAATAAGTCAGTAGTTGGGTAAAGTAGCCTATCTGTATGGAAGTGAGGTGCCATTAATAGTGTACATCCACAAAACGTGGTTGCAAAAAATGAGACAGGACTTCTCATTTAGTCACAATTAAGTCTTTGCTTTGGAAAATCTAATTTTTCGCCTTGCGAGAATTCGCCTCTCCGTTAGGAGAGGGTCTCAAGAGACAGTAATGTCAGTGCAATTTTTGGCCCATGGTAAATTTTGAAATTCCATTGCACCGGTGGATCTTGAATGTCCCACCAGTTGTTGTGCTGCTCCAGTTACATCAGTGCAGGTACGTATACTTCTGATCGGGAAAAGAGCAACTGCAGCAACTTGCCCAACCAAAATTATCAATATACCAGCAAATTACTGGATGCTTATACAATTAAGTGTCCTAACTATTGGTAATATAAATATTATTATTTACATAATAGTAATATAATGGTAATGGTAGTCAGAAATGATGTGTGTGTGTGTGTGTGTGTGTGTGTGTGTGTGTGTAAGAGAGAGAGGGAGAGGGAGCATAATTTACAAAGTGGACTGTTAAGCAGACTCGAAAGTCAGTAATTGAGGCCTCGGTTTACACAGTTCAAACACACACACACACTTGCCTCATCACACCTTATAGCACACCCCCATAACACCTTCATTGTGCTACCCCGTGATTCCAGCACTCTGTCTGTGTGTGTGTGTGTATATGTGTGCGTATACGTGTGTGTGTGTGTGTGTGTGTGTGTGCGTGTGTGTGTGTGTGTGCGCGCGCGAGAAGCGTATGGACGCCTGGTGATGAATTAAAGATGACACTCATGCTCCTAAAGATCACTCTGCACACTAATGCAATGGTAATGCATGCAAATCATCTCCCATCATCTCCTAGCAGTGGCACATAGTGTGTGTGTGTGTGTGTGTGTGTGTGTGTGTCTGGGGAGGCTCTCTAAGGGTACTTTGGCATTCTGCACCTGTTGGGAGGGATCTGATTGAGTGTGTATAAGCGTGTGTATCGCAGTAGCTCATCAGTGGTTTGGGTGTAGAGTGTGTGTTGGACAAGACTCGAGGTTTCCCAAGTCACAGTGCTGCTCTGACTGTAACAAGTTCATCTACGCAGCCACACACACACACTACTAGGAGTTGTATGGAAGTGAGGTGCCATTAATAGTGTACATCCACAAAACGTGGTTGCAAAAAATGAGACAGGACTTCTCATTTAGTCACAATTAAGTCTTTGCTTTGAAAAATCTAATTTTTCGCCTTGCGAGAATTCGCCTCTCAGTTAGGAGAGGGTCTCAAGAGACAGTAATGTCAGTGCAATTTTTGGCCCATGGTGTGCTATAAGGTGTGATGAGGCAAGTGTGTGTGTGTGTTTGAACTGTGTAAACCAAGGCCTCAATTACTGACTTTCGAGTCTGCTTCACAGTCCACTTTGTAAATTATGCTCCCTCTCCCTCTCCCTCTCTCTCTTACACACACACACACACACACATCATTTCTGATTACCATTATATTACTATTATGTAAATAATAATATTTATATTATCAATAGTTAGGACACTTAATTGTATAAGCATCCAGTAATTTGCTGGTATATTGATAATTTTGGTTGAGCAAGTTGAATAATTATTTGTAATAATTATATTTGCCTAGCGAACTCGGTATACGGAGGTGGATGGGGCTGTGAGAGGAGGACGTCTGTGAGCAAACCATTCAAATACTGCATTTATGGAGATGTATATAGTGCTTGCTGATCAGGTATTTTGCTAAATTGCACATATTTTTTCCCTTAGATGCAAAGGTTTTATTTCACTATTGACAACAAGCATTCTAGTTTTGTTCTCTCTGCCGTTCCTTGTGTATCGGCGAACACTTCTGAAGTTATGTGAGTGTGTGTGTATGTGTAAATCTATTGTATAACCACGCATCTTGAGAGAAAGTGAGGGAGAGAGTGCTGCAACATGTGCCTATGCGGTATTTCCATAAATATCCAATTCTTAATTCCTGATTAGAGAAACAATTAATGTCTGACCTTATTGATATTCCTGGTTTTACTCATTTAAACCGGTTCCCGCTCTGAACCAGTTTCCAGGGGGCATTCTTGTTCATAGGAGGATTTCTCAAACAGCTAAAATGATTGATGTCACTTGTAAATAATGTATTCCTGAATAACAAGCATCGACTTATTACTTTTTGATAAATGGTGAAATAAAAAACGCACTTGGTATTGGATAGCCGGGGCATAAATTAATCACCTAGAAATCTAGAAATGTCACTATTAAACTCAAAACGGTTGTTTATTCGGTCTAACTTGTTTTATGTGCTGTAATATAAATGTCTGTTTAATGTTCTGTCTGGTGTTGTATTTATAATCCCTATCTGCCAAACTGGGTAAGAGCCAGAAGTTTTTTGTAGCCCCTTTGTGAGTCACACTTGCATCCTTGCAGACATTTTTGCCTATTTTTTCAACTCTTTCTCTTTCTTTCCTGCATACACACAGACACACATACACACACAAACACATACACACAGACACACACACACACTCCCTTTCACTTCCATATTGATTTTCCTGGTCCATATAGACTTGCAATGCCAGCCTTCCCCGTCTGGGACATCCCTCCTATTCTTAGAAAGGCCAAGCATCACTCAATCTGCCTTTCTACTAGCTCTCTCGCTCGCGCACACATGCGCACACACTCACTCAAACACCCACATCAGAATTAATTCTCACTCTGTCAGTATGAGGAGTGGGTGTGAAAGTAGGTGATAAGTGTATGTATGTGTGTGTGTGTGTGTGTGTGTGTGTAAGACCATTCATCTTTAAAGGCTATGGAATATTCTAGACGGATTACACACTCTTGTGTGTAATGCTTTATGGCCGCCATAAAGATTTGGGTCCAAAAGTCAGAATTTACACTGAATTATATGACTTATACATAAGTAGAGTTCTTAATAAACCTATGATTGACCTTGCAACCAGCACTACTTACCTGATCTGTGCTGTTATAGAAAACTAATCAACACCTTCCGACCTATCAGAATTGAAAATTCAACAGTGCCGTGCTATAGGTGAAAATAAAGTGTGGCATAAATAACATGCATTTGAGGGTCATTTGGCCAAAAACTTTAAAGTGTTTTGTGTTTTTCAATAGACTTTTGTTAGGCGACTTAAAGAAGAACATGGTATCCTAAAGATTCAAATGTGGTTTTCTAGCCTTCTAATATATAAGTATTGTAGTCAAGTAAAATTAATTTTCACAGACCTTTTAATATATACTACGTGTGTACAGTACCAGTCAAATGTTTGGACACACCTGCTCAAAAGTTTGGACACACTTGTTTCCTTCAGTTTTACTATTTACTACTATTTTAGAATAATAATAACTACTTTATTATCATTAAAACTATGAACACAGTGACCAAGAAAAGTGTTTAACAAATCAAAACTATTTTAGAATTCTTAACAGTGTTCATAATGAAACTTTGTACACTCTCGACATGTTTTCAACCATCTGCATGAGGGAGCTTCACCCAAGAGGCTTTTCTTAAACTTCCCAAATAGGCTGAACACTTGTTGTCTGCTTCTCCTAAGTAAAACTATGTGTTTGGGGAAACAATTTAATTTTCAGTAAAAACTACTTGTTTTAAGACTGTGTGTGTGTGTGTGTGTGTGTGTGTGTGTGTGTGTGTGTGTGTGTGTGTGTGCACGCGAGTTGCTGTTTCCAGTCTCTGCACCATAATACGTATATAAAGCTGGTACCAAGGGGCATGCGAAGGAGACAGCATCTCAAGCTGGGCAAAGAGACAAAAACTAAAGCACAACAACTACAGCTGGAGACAGAATGTGACTGAGCACTTTCACAGCCTCTTACAGCTGAGATGAAAAACTCACTATCCCACTATTGTGGGAGAGTTTTGTTAGGTTCAGGTTACTACATCATCTATTAACATTGTAGAGTGAACAGTTCTGAAGGTCTCTCTCCCTCTCTTTTAAATGCAGTGCAGGGATTCCTGTCACTACCGTAAATATTTAACATATGCAGTTAAATTACAGTTAACACCTATAAGGCATACCTGTGAATTACAGTACCAGTCAAAAGTTTGGACAAACTTTATTTAAATGTATGTTTTTTTGTGATCTTAAAGAAATTTTGTTCTAAAGTGATTTTGGGAGGAGTTGGCTGAAGCTAGCTGTTTGGACCTCAAAATCCAAACAAATACAGCCTCTCCCTTCAGTGTTCTTTTCAAAGCCACTCTCCGTTTAGAATGTCTGAATGCTAGTGCAAGCTTTCTTAATTGATAGGCAACATGATTATGTTAATCTGTACATGCAAGTACAGACGCCTCCACCTCCTTGTCCTGATTGGTTGAATGTTGGTGGTCCACATCATTTGTTGTTGTTTTTTTGTCCTGTTTACAGAGCCTGGGGCACCACAGAGACCAAATTTTCACCTCTGAGCAGATATTTTATTGACAGTTGCCGGAATGCTCTGACTTAAAAGCCGCTAGCTCTACCTTTAAATGCTTAAAATCTGTTTTTAAGACAAATGCAAATAGTAAAGTTGCCTTAAGATGACCTGGCCTTCATAGTCACCTGACCTAAACTCAGTCGAGATGATTTGAGCTGGAAGGAAAAGCAGCCAAAGTGCTCAGCACATGTGGAAACTTTAAGACTGTTGGAAAACCATTCAGGTGGCTACCTTATGAAGCTGCAGAGAGAATGCTGAAAGTCTAAAAGGCTAAAAGTGGCTACTATGAAGAATCCATAAGATAACTAGAAGATTGTTTTGATTTGGTCTTTGTCATTGCATCATTCCATATGTGTTATTTCCCAGTTTTGATGTCTTCACTGAAATACAATAAACCAAACTATTTTAAAATAACGTAGCGTCTGTGTGCCTGCGTGGTGTGCATTTGCATTCCCATTAGTCCTCGCGGCCGCCTGTTATTTGTGTAAAAGAATCCCCTATTTGCTGGAATGGGTGTTCGTGCAAAAGGGGGGAAATGTGTGTTGGGTTGTCCGTGCCGAGATGCGTGGAACCGGCACGTTATGTGTGTCCACCATCGACAGAAGTCCAGTGGGTTTTGTTAACCCCCCTGCTGGCATTCTCATGCTAGTTCAGTTCTCAGGCTTGCCACCAAGCTACGTGTTGTGCTGTAAGAGTGTGTTTGCCAAATAAAGAGCATTTTTTATTTTTAAAAATGATTCCTGCTCATGCCTCTTCTTCGCTAAAAAATTAGACAAGCAATTTGATCAAGGAGAAAGAAATGCATAGACAGTTTCTCAGTGAACATCTGTATAGAGCAAGATCAAACACTGTATCTGCATGTGAAAGTGTCCAGCAGGGTGAGAGAGCCGCACTGGTGATAGAAATGACATGGAATTAATTAGCAGTAAACAAACTGAGGCAAAGTGCCTATATAAAGTCTTTCATCTACACCAGAATGGCAGACTCTGGCTAGAAAACCAAAACAAAATGGGTATGGGGTCATCAGTATTCTGAGCCCTAACATCAGTTCACACAAACATTAGATGCATGAATCAAAACAAGATCAACAGATGCATTATCAGCATCCACAAATCCATTATCAGAGGACTATTTAGAATAATAAAATGCTCTCCAAACTTATGAGATAATTCCATTGAAATTTCCATATGGAAATAAACCTCACTGAAAACATGTCCATAACTGGACAGATCAGTGAAACAAAACTGAGAAAATGCTTTATGGTGGCCAGAACATAGCTGAGCGTGGGGGTTCTTACACACCAAGCTGACTGTGAATCGTCAAGTATCAGTGGCCGATCGTCGCTCGTAGTTTTTGCAGTGTGTCCCACACCATTGGGACTAGTCTGTCTTTGTCAGCACCCTCCTTTGTCCTGCCAGCCTCCAATGCCGATTCAACATGTGCAATCAGTGTTGGAGGTTGGCAGGAGGAAGAGTTCTCTGATTGCTTTCTGCTCTGCTCATCTGCACAACATGTATTTTGCTCATCTACTGTAAGTAGCTGTATTTTTGTAACGAAATGGTCAAGCTGTTTAAATTCCAAGTAAACAGTTTTTAACAGTGGTGTGAAAATGGCAGCTAGCCTAGTTTGTTTGGCTACATTCAAAAGAAATACTACTGCACTAAAAAGTTGTCACATTACATTAATTACATAAATGTCAAAATAGTACGCCACTATAGATACACCCTTACAAAAATTAACCATGGTTTTATCATAGTTTTTTGGCAGAAAGAAAACCATGACCCTACCATGGTTTTACCATAGTAACCATAGTAAAACCATGGTAATGAAACAATAAAAACTTCCAAGAATTTCCAAGAGCCTACTGGAATGTAAAGTTATGAATGGGTAATGTTAGGAGGTAATGTTTTTTGGCAGAAAGAAACTGACACTACATGACACTACCATTGTTTTACCATAGTAACCATAGTAAAACCATGATAATTAAATCATGGTTTTCTTTCTGCCAATTAATTTTGGTAAGGGCTTATACAAGTGTAGATACTGGATACTGGGAGGTGTACAATTTTCACATACTATTGAGTACAGTAATATGTGTTTTGTTAAATAGGCTTTTTTCCTGCTATGGCAAGTTATTTCCTTTCACGCAGGCACAAAATGTAAGTGCATGTCGGCCATCAACTGTAGTTCTTGCAATGTGTTCAAGTGCAACTTTTCACAGAATCATAGTTTTGGGCGGCACTAGTTCTTGGCTTGGTGTGTCGCAGTCCAAACAGGGTGAAAAAGCCTGAAACTCGCAAACAATCTGACCATTTACAGCAGGAAAGTATTTTTTTCCATCTCTCCCTGCCTCTCTCTGAACCTCTCTCATTCTCTCTTGTCTTGTACCACTCTGACGCCAGCATCCAGCTAAGTGGCAGCTCCAGTGGCTGAGGGGGAATGAGGGTGAAAGACTCTTTAACTGAACAGGGCTGTTGCTCTCTGCAGTACCAAATATGATCAGAGCAGGGCTCTGGAAATCCTGGACACATCTGAGAGTGCAGTCATTAATGGTAGGCTGCATCTGAGTGACGCCAAACAGATTCCTTGAACTCTGAATGGAATATGAGGATAAAATGTAAACCAGCCTCAAACTGTGTTCCACCATTTAAACTCGTTTTGACAAAGAAAGTACTTCATGCTTATGTATTCACGGTATGTTGCTCAACTTTCCACTATACTATACGTGGCCCAAAGGTGAAGGACTAAATTCCTTCTAAAAGCAAAGTTCATTCCCTCTCTCTTTCGCTTGCCAAAACATTGATCCATCTCAGCGGAAACATCTCATCCTCCCTGCTGAACTGCTGCTCTCAGGAGCCTGAGTGATGTCAGCCTGCTTTCCCTATTAAAACAATTAGATCTATTATGATTCCTTCACACCCACCTTTTTTAAAGCACTGCTAATTTAATTAATAGTGCTGTTGAATAGGTGGGGGGTAGTAATGCTGAGTGAGGACTGAGGAAAGAGCGAGATAGATACAAAAAAGGGAGAGGGAAAGGGGGAGAGAGTGATCTCCTGCTGTGCACAGTCAGCTTGCTCCAGAATTTCGGGATGTTCTCCAGCTCGTGTTTGTAAGGCTCACCCTGGGCGAACAATGGCCACCTATGTTTCCATAGGGACTGGGGCTTCCGGGAAAGCTTGATGGTCCCTACTCAGAGTGGCACACAATCAGCCATACAGAGCTACTAAAGCAGAGTGAAGTCCTAAACAACACGGCAGCACTGTGCAAATCAGCAGCCAACCCTGCACTCCACCAAGGGACTTAGCGGAGTGCAGAGAAGGAGAGAAACACTCACAAAGTGCAAGAGCAGGATGTAAAAACTTTTCTTTTTTTTTTTGCAAGGTAGCACGGATATTCATGGTTTTGTAAACCCACCACTTATGCAGTTGTGAAATGGTGAATTTCAAACACATGGGCTGTCTTTTATAGTCCAGGAGAGCTCTGACACAAAGCCGAGTGAAATAAGAGCGCTCTGGCTATGTAATGGCAGCAAGAATCAGGGGGAAAAGTGTCTGACATCTGGTTTATCCATTATGGGAAAAAGAAGAGAGAGAAAGTGCACAGAGGTGCAAAACAAATGTCATGCACCTCATGCAAATCTGCAGTTTGTGTGTGTGTGTGGGGGGAGGGAGGATGTTGAGACAAAAACCTAAAAGCAGAAAGAAACCAGGGAAAGGTGAAAGAGTAAAAACTAATAGGCTTTTGTTATATTTTAAGAGTTAATGAGGGCTTTGTAGGCACTAATAATAAAGCGAAAGTGCCAATTCCCATGTAACAAGCCTATTAAATGTGAGAACTGGAAAGGCATTGCTCTAAGCTACAGATTCTTTCCCTTCTCAGTAAGGGGAGTGCTCTGCTCCTCAGAAAGGAATGCAAAGCAGGTTAATACAGGACCGCACAGGACATGTGCACACAGGTCCCTGCTCGCTAACACGGCCGTCACACACAAATACAGCCTTTTTTCTCAGCTGACAGGTATTTTGTCTTTGAGTGTGTCCTTCACATGGCTTTGAAGTAATTGCAGACCACCTTGTGCTGAGAAGTTGAGGAAAAAAAAAGGAAAGAGGTGGCCATGGTTTTGAATGTAAGACTCTAAACTATGCAGTCTAACTTTTTAGGGATACTAGAAAGGCATGTAATGTTCATTCTTCAGCTCTGGTTGGCATTCGCAACAGGGGTAAAATGGAAGGGGCAACATATAATTATATACATTTTAATAGTAAGCATTATAGGTGAGGATTATCCAGTCATCTCATATTGTTGCAGTCATAAAGTAGCATGTGTAACACACGTCAACACACACAAATCAACGTGCAAAATCTTCACACAAAAACAGATACACTAAGATGGCAAAGTGATCCCAAATCCACACATACAAATAGTGCATGTGCTCACCTGCAGAGCAGTTTTACCCTCCCATGCAGAACACAAGCACACATACTTTACACAATAGATGTGTACGATGGCCCAGCAGAGACATCTACTAAAATGTCAGAATGAATAAGTGGCCCAGGTGTTCAGCATAAGGCTTATTAGCAAATGAGATTAAGTCCAGAAGCACTGACTGTTCTAGCAAATGACATAGAACCCAAAAGACAGGCTACAGTGTTAAATCAATTGACTGCAGGTACATGGTGCACTCAAAATAGCAAATGACGTTTGTTCTTCATATTTCTCTGGTCTTCTTCACGCAGCAGAATCCAAAAAGCACTATAGAGGGGAAAAAAAGACAAAGTGTGGCACCTTTTTCTAAGTTAGTGCTGGATGGACAGCAAGGGTAGAAACAGAATAGCTGAAATTCCTCCCTCTGATGGCACGTCCTTAATCTCATTATCCAATCTGCATTCCGGCCAAAACCACCACAGCCCCCCCCCCCTCACACACCACAGTTTGTACCCAGCTATCTATCTCTATTTCCCTCTTCTCACTGTCTCAGACAGCTCTGCAGCATACAGCTACAATTAAGTTGTCCTGTCAAATACACACTTCACCTACAAAGACATGCATCAGCTCAGTAGCACCGAACGGATAAGAATAAGATAAAGCTGCTTTTTAAGGTCACAGCAGGAAGACAGAAAGAGGTTTCCATATCTTCCCATTATCTCACATGTGTTTTGCCATTGGCCTCATGTCAAATGTGATAGACTCTAATATCAGAGTCGAGGGCTGAGTCACAGGAGAGGGGTCAGACTGACCCAAGATAGACTGCACCTCTAACAATTATAAAAGAAGGATTTCACGCAACTGCCTAAACACAAAAAGTCTGAAATCAACAGAGAGAGAGGTGTCCTATTTCAACAATAATATAAGGGTAGGACGATCACAAGTGATACAAGTATGTCCTTTCTTTATTTCCAGTGTCTTTTTATTGTTTTAAATGCAATAACAGAAGGATGTAGAATAATACAGATAAATGAATATATCTTACAAAATGAAATAATTCAAACATGTACTGCAATATTGGCATCAAACACAAGTCTAAACACTAAACTGTAAGTAAACTTGGCCCACTGCTAAAAGAAAAAGAAAATAAAGGGGAAATAAGAGAAGGAAAAAAACAGACAAATGAATAAATAAGCAATAAGAAAGGAAAAAGAAAGAACAATTAATGTCCTTTCTTAAGAAGGGTGGAACTATTTTTTAAATAATGCAAAGCTTGCATTAGTAGCAAAATGCATGTTTAGTATTTAATTCTAAGGCAACACACACCAAACAACCAAAAACAACACATGAAACCTGATTTGATTGTTTAAAATGAGTCCAGAAATCCAATTTGAATCGAATTTGAAACCCCATACAAACGTGGATTGAATCCATCGGATTGAATCCGATTAGAAAAAGTTGGAGTTCATGTTTTGTTTTGTTTTTTTGCTATTTAGACCGCACAGTTGAGCGCGAGATAAAGCGTTTGTGTTTTGGTTTTCCTTGTCTTTGTCTCGTGATGTGATTGTCCCCACCTGCATGTCGTTTGTTAGTAATTATTAA
>JAOUQW010000021.1:6696070-6708917 GCA_028565825.1 Olivaichthys viedmensis
GGCATTAACCTCATTATTTACATTTGTCTTAGAAACAAATTTCAACTATAAGCCTTTATTAAAATGTATTGAAGACAATGATAAATATATATTCATATATATTATATATATATATAATATATATACTTGTGTGTCCAATCTGGTACTGTATGTTCACATGCCGATATTGCTTTTTTTTTGGACAGACTTACTGATATTGAGATCATAGAGAATGATGAACAAACGTCAATCATGCTGCACATATTACAGTTTAGTTATTAGTTCTAGCTTTATTGGCATAGAGAGAGAGAGAGAGAGAGAGAGAGAGAGAGAGAGAGAGAGAGAGAAATCCATTTTGTTATTTTGTGCAGACCTTAATATAGCTTGTCTTAGAAAGCTTGTCATTGAAGATTGTGTGTGTGGGTGTGTGTGAAGTGCTCTTTCCCATTAGCGTGGTTGTTAAATTTCAGTCATGATGTGTCACATGAAGTATTGGCTGGACGGCGGGCGCTTTTGTGTGTGTGTGTGTGTGTGAATGCGTGCAGACTTGTAATCGTGTGAAGAGGACCACTGTATTGATCATAGCTAAGGCCTCATCAATGTTTAATGCACTTCTTCTGTACTGAAACGACCAGCCATCAAATATCGATCCCTCATGTCTGAGCTTTGCTTATGGCCTATTGTAAATAAGAAAGACGGAGAGAGGGAGAGAGAGATTGAAGACTCTTTGGGTAGCAGGTCATTGGCTAACTGATGTTGCAGTAGTGAAGGCTCTATTGGTGATGTCATGGGGTCTGTTAATCTCTGAACCTTAGAAGATGAATATTTGCCCAACTTTATTTAACCCTTATGTTCTGCACAGGTCAAAATGGCCCACTGTATTTTTTTATTATTTTTTTTACTGAAAATAGGACAATATGAATAACAGGCTCATTTTCTCAAATGAATATGAAAAATTATTTCTAAAAAGCACATTTGTATTACTGATCTTAGGGCCCTATTTTTGTGATCATAATTTAAGTGTAAATATAAAGCATAAGATTGTAGCGTTGGCTCATGTGGGTGTGGCAGAAATATTCTTGGTGAGCTGGCGACAAATGAATACAAAATAGAATAAATCCAAATAAAGAGCATTTAAATCTGAGACTAACTTTGTTCTGATTATTTAGACCTTGGACTGACTTGATAAAATAAAAGTGTAAAAAAACAACAACTGGTCTTTGTAAATATAAAACAAAAATGTGATTTTAGTTCCTTCCACATACCCTCAATCACTACACTAAGAGGATTCCAGAACGCTCTTGTTAATTCTTGCCAATTTTCAGACTAAAAGGATTATTGGTCATTATTATGCACAATGCATTTAATCATAAAATTTGAGAGAATTTGCTATGATGTGATTTTATTGCTGTTTAAACGAGGATGAGTGAAATGAGGCCAGACTGCACAATGATGTTTTTGACATTAAGTGGGAAGGAGGGACGGAGGCGTCATAGTGTGAAAGGAGAGAAAGAGACAGGAAGATGGGAGAAAAGGATGTATAATGAGAATGCAAGGCCGCTGTGTGTAAATGAGACTGATCGTGGTTTCTGAACAAGCTGTGACTGAACTGCAGTTGTGTGTCATTAATTTAGATAGTGTGCCTTTGTAGACTTTCCCATAGGAGAAATCCCCATCACCGTCTTATAGCCTGTTCCCAATACTTCATTACATAAAGTGTGCTTTGTTGGATGGGTCCTTTTTAGGCTGAGGGCTTGACTCTATAGAATGGCAGATTTTAGGGGTACAAATGACCAGAAGACATTACAGCAGTAATTGTGGACCGGCCCATTTAAAACGGTAGATGGAATTATTTTTAATAGCATACTACATTTATTTATTCAGTACTACTAACAATACATAGCTAGAAAATTTGCTATTATATAATGTTATTCTAAATGTTATTCTATATGATGGTGCATATCCAATTGAATAATTGGATAAATGTAGACCTATTACCTGAATATAAGAGGACTCAGGACTTGGGGGCATCTGACTTAGGGTTATGTTTTACCGCGTGTACAATTGTAACAATGCCCCCCGCTGACCACCTTGCACATATGTCTGGATTTCACAAAAATCTAACATCCTGACATGCAAGAAAACATGTCGTTTTATAGTAATGTAATTTTTATGATCACAACAATACAAGTAGGCAGAAGGAGCTATCCAAAACGAAAGCAAGGTAAGAAACGCCAAAACAGACTGACATCTGATACATACTGATGCTGATGATATCTTCAGAAGAGAGATGTGCATGTTGTTAAAATTTCTCACGCTCAAACAGGACGAGATCCCACATGTCTCAAGCAAATTTAACCATTTAAACGTGCGTCGCAAAGAAGTTATTTAACGAATTACATCTGTCCTGCTGTCTAGACCAGTCATGTACAAGTCTCACATTACTGTGAAATCTTGTTAAAGAACTGTATAAAATAGATTCAACGTTTATATAATCCTTCGAAAAGCAAACCTTTCAGGTTTTTTAAAAGTTGCATAAACAATAGGTTAAGAGCATTAGGCTAACCCCTTAAGTTCCAAGAGCATTTTGGAGGATCCAGACTCATACCTCACTCATGTGATTACAAACATTTTCTATTACTTTCAGTGAAGCTACAGAATAAATCATAGTAGGTACTGAATAATATGCTTTAAGAAGAATAACTGGATAATAAGCCTAGGCTTTAGATGGTTATTTTTTTCCGTTCTATAGCATTAATGTTTCTTCCAGCGATGATTTGCTAATCCATTGCTACTGGTTGCTGATGTTCTGTCAATTTGAGTGACAAGAAATAACACAAATCTGCACAGCTTCCAAGATCTATAAATTATTATTTCCCTTAAATGCATGTTGGCAATGACGTGTTGGATTGATGGATTTGCCCAGGGGTGTGTGTGTGTGTGTGTGTGTGTGTGTGTGTGTTATTTGAGTGTGTGAGTGTATGCATGTCTGTCACTCAAACCTAGCTCCTTCTGTTCAGAGAAAGGTGCGACCCAGATGATGCAGGCACTGATCCAAGTGGGAGGGGTAGGTAGACAGGGTCATGTTAAATGGAGTAATGAAATGGGACACACACACACACATTTCATTTGCTGAAATCTGGAGTGATTTCCCTGGAGCAGGTCCATTCCCCTGAGAGCTTTGATGTGTCGAGGTCTTACCACATCCAGTCGGGTGGCAGCAGTCGATGCACATACTGTTGAAGGGGAAATGAAATTACGTGTCTGGTGTGTATGTGTGTGTGTTGTAAGTGTATGAACCAGGCTACCAGTGGTTTACTAACATATGCCCAACCCCACACTTACACAGAATTTGAGCACTCTCTGATGACACGTGTGTGGTGTGTTATTACTATGCATGTTATGTGTGTGTGTTGTCTTGCCCCAGGACACTGCAGAATTTGACCGTATCAGTTGACATTTGACATGTATTTATGTGCCTCCTGGTGTGTGTGTGTGTGTGTGTGTGTGTTTGTGAGGGGTGGGTACTTAATGTCTTGGGCATTAGTGCATGCCTGCACCTTCACTAGTAAAGCTCTTCTCTAATTGGCTCTAATAAAAAGCTGTTATTGATTCAGGGCTGATGATTGGATATCCAATCCACCTTTCATCTCCTCCAGTGACCAAGCAGTTGTTTCATCTCAATCACAGTCTGCAGTCATTTCACATGCTTCTCAATAGAAATGTCTCGCAAATGAATAAGAATTTGCTCAAGTCAACTCGGAGCAAAAGTTAGAAATGGTTAAACTTAGGGTAAGGATCTTGGTTAGCAGTTGTAGCTTTTCTTTTGGCTTCATTCAAATTAAATCCAACAAAATCTCTCTTGCTTGTTAGAATTCCTCCACATTTTGTTTGAGATTAAATTGCTTTACATCTTCTTGTATATATTTCACAATAATGGCTTCTAACATGACCAGTTTAATCTGTTGAGTTACTGTGGTAGTTTTAAAGGAATACTCCGGCATGTTTCAAGCTGATCTCTATCTAACGCATCTGCAGTGTATGGTTGGCTACCACGGACAAGAATTTCAACACGTTTCCCTGTACTAAGAAAAGAGAACGAAAAGGCTGTTTACTTGAGACTCATTTTGCCATGGTTTCCCTAGCTAGTGCTATAGGACCACACAAACAACATAGCTAGCTATAGAATGTGTGCAAAACCACCCATTTGACCAGAAATAAGTTATCTTCCTGCTAAAAATTAGATGCTTTGCTCATTTTGACCACAATTTACTATTATATTTCGGCTAAAAATAAACATTCAAAAGGCATCTGCTTGCGTATAGATTTTGAACTTCGCGATTGCTGCCATCTGTCTATTGTGAAATCACCGGCGGCGATCTATGTATGTACATCAATCAGTTTATTCCTATAGCCAACACGGCGAGTATTACCGGCTATTTCAGAAGCTCTGACTAGGAACGCATGTCTGGAACCAAAGAAATACAAATAATGTTTGGCAGTGAGGGGAAAAAATAAGGGTACTACTGACCCTTACTTCCATTGGTAGTCACCACACTGCTTCACTTCTCATTAGCATAAAGTTAAACTCTGCTTACCTTTTTTGTGGCGCTCGCCCTGCCCACTTTGCTTCGCCAACGGTCAATTTGTCGTGTCACGCTGCTGCCGGTGTCAATGCAGGGTCACAATGAGACAGACATGAGAGAAAGTCTTACCAAAGCTGATTTTATGTAGTTTTATCCACCTTTCCAACAATGGAGCAATACAGTAAAAAGTATTTCCTGTTACTTACGCGTTCCCTAAGGTTTTGTGGCATCCATGTGTGATACCACACATTTAATTTTTTCTTCTTTTGCTTATGCAACATTGTTACTAAACAGTGACGCCAATAAAGCACACTGTGACCTTGACCTTGAATGATCTGTCGTATGACTTTTCTTTCATCACTCGGTGGCGATTCTACTTCCTGACAGCTGGAAAAAATATGGGAGATGTGTTTACGGCTGCTGATGTCAGGTGTAGGAGCAAGTTTATGATATGTACCATAGATCATAATTTCTCCATCCTACAGTGATGAGAGATTGATGTGGCATTTCTTATGGAGCTGTATATCAAGTTATTAATCTATCATTACACTTGCGAAGACGCTCAGCCACAGGATTTGTCATCCTTTCCTTATCAGTTATCTGTTTCACTGCAGAGAAAAAGATAGTGTAAGTGTAAAAGAGATAAAGTGGTAAATTTTTGACACTGTTGCATCTTATTTCGTTAATTCACACACTTTTACCTTCCTCTATCTGCAAATGTTAATCCAAATGTGCTGTCAACACAACTTTCTGAGTAGAGCTGGGTCAATGTGACGGTCATTAGTGTATGCGTTTTTTGTGATAGTGTTTGTCATCATTTTATATAGATTGAAATTGCTCTTCTGTTGTTTATCCGTGCGCTTGTCATCTGTTGCACGCCCAACCTTGCTCCTTAAATTGGCAGCCCAGGTTTCTTCCATTTTCTTTTTCATAAATAATGGTAGTTTTTTCATTTCTTCATGGAGGGTCTTTTTCCAGCATTATACTTTATCAAGTCAAGTCAAGTGGGTCTTTTAATATCATTCCTCCATATAACGTATACTTAGGAACGAAATGTCATTTCTACAGGACCATGGTGCAACACTACAGCAGCACGGTAGACAGGTCTACATAAAGTGCAAATACATGACAGTGAGGACAAGGGCAAATATACAATAAATGCGCAGGACAATAAATACACAGGACAGTGCACAATGACTAGACGGGACAACGGAACAATATTGGATGGAGTTGTATAGTCATAGTGTGCAACTACACATAGTGTGTGCAAACTGATGCTTTGTGAGCAGCATTGCCTTTTGTGCAACTGGATTAAAAACTATATTCCCTAGAGGGCAAGTTCTAGTGAATCCTTCAACGTTTTCTTGTTGCATTCTGGCAAAAAGAGAAGCCTTTTTAGCTTTTCTCCAAAACTATTGCCGCCTTTGTCGTGGTTGTTAAAATGCTTTGCTCAGTTATCTGTCAGTTCTGCCATGTCACGTCGTCCTGTGCTGTCCCTCGCTGTACATGTTGGTATTAAATCTTGCGGATGCATAGCATTTATTTCTGAGGATGCGCAGTCCAAACAATGCGCAGAACAACTGCAGGATATTTGGGGCGGCTATCTTGCATACATGAACATGTAGATAAAATCAGGTGTAACGACGGCCTATGGTTGGTGTGTAAGAAGGATCTGTAAAGCCCATTGAGACATGCTTGAGATTTCAGGCTTTATAGATAAACCAGACTTGACTTTCACCATTAAAAAAGGCCTGTGTGTATGTTTGTGTGTGTATATAGTGGAACTTGTTCAGCCTTTTTTCTGTAAACAGTCTTATCTGGGAGTAGTGCGTTTTATCTCTGGAGAGTTCTCTCACCGACAGATATCTTCATCGATAAGCCTAGAGAATAGCTGACCACTTACAGACAGTCCACTCGGTTTCTCTCTCTTTAAGATCAAAGCACCTTTATCAAATGGCCTTTAGGCATTGTGGGGCAGATCCTTGGTCGAGTACTACATTTTCTAATTCATTTTTTCAAATTTACATTTTGCTTTCACTTCCTCAGCATGCAAAATATTGCACCTTTTATTATAGTTTATTTTTATTTTTAATTGAATCCTAATATATTTTTTCTCTCGTTTTCTCCCAGAAACAATTTTGGATACACGGACTGCCACGGCTGAGCTGGGCTGGACAGCGTACCCTGCATCAGGGGTAAGTGTGTGTGTGAGTGTGTGTTTTTCTTGCTGCCTTTTTGACTTCTGAATGTCCTCAAATGATGACTTTGGGGACTCTATGTCTCCACCACAATAACAAAGCATTAAATTCTGATGTTGTGAGGACATATTAGTGGTCCTCTTGAGATAAAACACTTCTTTACACAAAATGAAGCTTTCACTTTTAACACTAAAAGAGCTCAACGACTTTCTTAGGTGGAATAATTTGGTGGTAGGGAATCACACATAAGTGTGTGTGTGTGTGTGTGTGTGTGTGAGAGAGAGAGAGAGAGAGAACCATCTATTGCCCAGTTTTAATAAAGCTAAAAATGTTACTGCTACATTTCAGTCGTAATAGGAAAATGTAACCAAATGCTATGGTTTGTTCCAAAGAGGCATTTCTCATTAATAGCACTTTAATAAAAGTGTCATTTTCCCCAGTTGTAGCTCTTTATTTATTTACAGCTCTTGAAAATTGTTTAGTTCTCAGCTTTTGTTTAAAAAAAAAAAAGAAAGGCTTCTAGGGAGCCAAGCTCTGCTCTATTACCTCTCACAATAACCTGTAAGAGAGTTTAGGAGAGAATGAGACAGAATGAGTCATTAAATCATTTTGGATTACCTTTAAAAAAATAACACAGTAAAATGATTACGCTCTCCAGGTGTTGTTATTGCTGAATGTAAATGGAGCAATATTCGAGTGTGTGTGTGTGTATACTGGTGAAAGTGTATATCGGCCTCCCTCTCTGCTCTCTTTGCTTCATCAGAGCGGCATGGAGAGAAGCTCCCTGTGCCATTTCATCAGCACAACTATTATTCTCCATCCAGCCCCATTCACAGTGGCTTAATGACATAATGAAGGCACTTAGGCTCCGCAGAGTCCGCAAAACCCAGCTAAAGGCATGGAGCCAAGGCAGAGCGGAGGTTTAGAGAAATCAGGGCGTAGGGATACAGAGAGATTAGCATTTAGATCCAATATGAGCTCGCTGGGACATAGCAAGGCCTTACTCTCTCTTTTTTCTCACCCTCTCTGTCTCTCTCTCTCTCTCTCTCTCTGTTTTTTTTTCTTACTGAAAGTAACGTTGATTTACAGTGGGTCATGGTTTTTAAACGTTTTCAAAAGTGCGTAAGAATGTAAGAATTCATGTGAACCAACTTGTATGCAAAGTTGCAAACTCTTAAGGTTTGGGGCAAGGGGTTTCAGGGTTGTATCTTTTCTTAATTCATTCATATGAAATTCATTTAAATCTCTCCCTTGTTGGAAATTAAATCATTTAAAAAAAAAAAAAAAAAAAAAAAAAGAAAGTAGCCAGGCTAATGAATAAATTATATAACCAAGCAAGCATACTACAGACTTTGTAATAATTTTTATAAAAAATATTTTTAATGCTAGTACAACTAATGCTGTTGTCTTATATAATTTTAAAAAGTAGGCTAGAGCACGCACTTCAAATCTAATATTTTCAGTTTTTGTTCAGAAAAACGAGCATATCAACATCGCCTCCCTTAAAACATTGTCTGACCATGTTTGCACTCATCTGAGTATTAGTATCAGGGCCAATGCTAGCAAGAAATGCTGGATCAGTATTGAATCGGATTTGACATATTTTCTGATTCAATTCACTAACGCATTTTATGCATGTTTGTGATTTTAACTGACACAACACAGATCATGCACATGAACGAAGGATACAAATTGTCTTAATGCCTGTTGAACAATGAAACAATGAGAACTTGTTTATCCAAAGTTCCAGAAATGGCACACACACACAAAATCAGTTTTGAATAAAAATCCTGCAGTGATGAACTAGCTCTGTTCAGTGGTAAATTCACTTTTACAGTATTTGTTACTGTTTGTTCAGTACCGGGGATTTTTCTGTGCCTTTGTCATAGATGATAGATTTTAGTATGGATATAAACACATTTAAAAAATTCTCGTAACTCCACTTAATTTCTGAGGCTGTTTTCTAGTTTGATTTGAATTAACAGAAGCAACTGCTTTTATTTAGTCTGTTTCAAAATCTGAAGTGTGATCTGTCCTATGTCGGCTGCACATGACTCATTAAAGTGGTCAGTTATTTTTTGCGATGAGTAAGGGTGGTGAGGATAAAGAGGACGATAAAGTCTGTCGCACCGTATCCCATTCGTTCCAATGGAGGTCTGTGGTAGCCAGCCAATTGGACGGCTGATGCACATTATGATTAAGCAAAAAACAGACTCAGCTGCATCTACAGTTTATTCTTATGTCATCATAGGCTGTGCTATAAAAGTAAATATAAATATGAAATAGTCATAGGTGTAACTTACATTCGACACTGGGGACATGTCTCCACCACTTTTTGATATGCCCGATTCTGGTCCCACCTCTTTTTGAAAGTGTAGTCTGTTAAAAATGTTTTATATAATAGCATATATATATATATAAATTATATAATGGCAGAAACTGACTGATCCAAATGCTTTCTCAAAATATCAGTTTAGCCATATTTGTGGTGTTAGTTTCTCAGAGTGGCGTCTGTAATAAAATGTCTCCTCTATAATAAAACTCTCGCATCTGGACGGCAGAGTTTCCGCAAGGAATTTTTGGTGCCATTGTTGTGCTGAATTCTGACTCCCTGGCAGAATCAGACTCCCCTACGCGTGCAATTATACGTTTTTCTTCTTTATATGACCTGGTCATTTTATTTGCATTGCTATATAACTTATTTACCTTATAGATATGACAATAAAGCCTAATCTTTTTGATAGAAGAAAAGTACCCTTAAGTACACTTTATTGTCTACTTAAGAAAAAAATGATAAATAATTTATTATCCTGTGTTCATAACGCTCTCTTATCGTTATGACACATTCAATTTACCGAGTGCCACACATGCCATAAAACTTTGATGTCCAATAGATAAAATTAGCATTTACTGTAATGGCCTGTGTTGTTGTTTTTTAATGCAGTTCTGGTGTTTCTTGTTTAGTAAATATAAAGATTAAGAGTTATAATCAAACAAACCAGCAGAAATCGCGAATATAAATAGGCTGTGCGTCGATATAGCACGCGTTGGGGAGTCTTATTCTGCCGGGGAGTCAGAATTCGGCACAACACCGGCAGCGATTTTTCACCTCGGTCGCTCAAATCGCTCTACGTTGGTTGCTAGTGGGTTCTTATCTTCAGTTTACTGCCGGTTGCTATGGTTTCACTGGTAGCGCCAGGCTAGTGCTACACAAATGACATATATATGTAAAGCCATGCATCAAATCAGATGTCTTCCCGCTAAAAATTAGATGTCTTACCCATTTTGATTTGCAAATCAAATGTATTCCTGCTAAAATACAAATTCTGGAGGGAAATCACTTGTCTGTCCAGAGATTCTCCGAGAGTCCCTCCCTAAAACAAACCCCCGTAGCGAGCAGCGTTAGCTTTATAACAGACATCCCGGAAGGAGGAAGCATGTTTCCACAGCAGTGAATTCGAGGCTACCCGCAGATTATCAAACAACGAGCAGCGCGCTTAAACAGCTACATTTAAATGACATTTTTTCTTCAGCATATCATCTATGTTCATTTAAAAGACTTGCAATATTACATAGAAGTAGTCGGAGAAATGAACTTTATTTACTTTAAATGTTATATGTATGTAAGTGAATATTTTTTGACACCATGTCAGACGGGATTTTAATTTGTCAGTCTTGCAGAGTTTTTACCGGTCAAATACCGGTATTTACCAGCTAGATGGAAACACTGCTGGACGGCTAATTTAACACGGCACGAGCGGAGGTTCTAGCAGGTTTTCTTTCCTGCGAACACGGATGTTTGCGTCACACGTGGCAATATGATCTTATTATTGTATTATTCATTTATTTATAGAACACTACAATCATATTGTGGCTCTATACCGGCTGTAGCTGTCACTACAATGGCCAATTTAATCACGCTCTTTGGTTTACTTTCTTTTTCCTTCTAACGGGCTCAGTAAAGACAGTATGTAGGTGATGTAAACCATAGCAAATACATTTTTAAAGCATTTATTATTCTGTGATTGCCTTAAGTGTTGAAAAAGCTGGTGTGGATTTAAACGCTGGTTAAAATAGAAGAGTATGTTTTCCGGGAGACACGCTTGATAAAGACGACTGAAAACGCTACAGAAACGCTTTCGGTTCCAATTGCCCTGGTGTCTCATTGAGCACGCAAGTTTTTTTGGAGGGAGTTTTTTGCCTCGTCATCATTCCTGTCACTAGCACTTTTCAAAACAAAGTTAAGCCCGAGGAAATAGCTAGCAGCATATACAATTGTTTACTTCTTCAAAGACATGTATGATGTCATTCGATCTCGTTTACTTGATTTCTATAACACAAGTCATAACCAAACCGATAGAAACATAACGTTAGGCCTTGTTTCTGCGCTGTTGTTGTTTTTACATTTATTTTTCCTCATGGTCTTTGTCTAAGGACACAATCAGCTGTAAGATGTATATGAACAGTGGAAGCAGCTCCAGGCAAAACACACAAAACACACACTTCATTGCACCCTAAACCACAGAAGGTTAGACAACAGGAGGCACGCAGAGATGATCCTGCATCACTTCACATACACACACAAAGAGTCCCCTATTCATTTCTTTCTAGCCCTATTGGCCACACATTGTCAGTCCTGCCATTTAATACAGTATATTACTATTATATCGTCGCTGTCCAATGAAAAACACGTATCTCCAAAATTCAAATTTTTCAGGAACACGAAAAAAACAACTTTTTCATATCATTAATCATACACAATAAATCCAAAACTGACAGTGTGGTTTGTCAGCTTTTCATTGGTCATTTAGACTGCTATGGGTAGATAGAAGTTTTTGCCAACATTCCATATATGATAAAAAGTAAAAAACGCAAAACGTGGAGATACATGTTTTTCGTTGGACAGTTACGATATATTATACAATTATAATTATTATGCAACAATAAATAAAGACCTCATGTTTAATTTAGTGTATTCAGTATTACCTGTTATTCAGAGATGTCCAAGTTTTGGGATGCCACAAGGGGCTGTCATCATCCCCCTTGTACAACTGCCGCCCCTGCTGTTCCCGTCCCCTTTCAGTGTTGTCCACGCTTAAGACGTAGTGCTTAGACACCAACAAGTTACAATCAATATAAAGCAGGCGCACACTAGCTGAGGAGGTGATTATGTAAAAATGCACTCTGTTCATTGTTAATGCAGCGGAATGTTCAACAGTGCAGTGCACCACAGTTTCAACCTTCCGAAAAGTCAATGCGAACACTGCAACATGATCTGTGCACTTTCTTTAAAAGAATACGCCAGCATTTTTCAACTTAATCTATATGTACTACATTTGTAGCATATGTGTGATTACTATGGGCAAGAATTTCTACACATTTATATGTACTGAGAAAAAAAACAGAAAACCTGTTTATTCAAAACTTAATTATAATGGAGGTCTAGAACGCTTTCATAAATTTCAAAACAGTCAAAGATACAGTATTTGTAAATTAGTATCTTCATTAAATCTGTGTAATTTTTCCCTTCCGAGATCGGAAGAATTTGTGGCAATGTGTTAACAATGTAGTCAGTTTCTGCCTTATGGATCATGGATACGACAAAGAGAAGGGAAAGGGAAAGTGTAATTAACCAGAATTACTTTTTACTGTGTTGCTCCAGTGTTGGAAAGTTGGATATAACTGCATAAGCTTTCTCTAATGTCTGTCTCATCCTCTATTTTGAATTCACATTATATAATTGTGTATTTTAAACATTTGTTTAGGGAATTCAACAACTGCTCTTAGAAGTTCTCCATTATAAGTGAGTTTCAAGTAAACAGGTTTTCTGTTCTTTTCTCAGTACAGGGAAATGTGTCAAAATTATTGTCCGGGGTAATCGCACATATGCTACAGAAGTAGTAGATATACATTAGGTTAAAAAATGCTGGATTAAATAAATAAATAAAAGAGTATATTTTATATAGCAAATTATCTGGCATACAGTAAATTATCTAATGGATGGATTAATATCAAGTTCAAGTTCAAGTTCAAGTAGGTTTTTATTGTCATTTCTCCATATACCTCGTATACATTGAAATGAAA
>JAOUQW010000021.1:6763813-6783476 GCA_028565825.1 Olivaichthys viedmensis
GAGCGTATAGTAAATAAGAGTCCTGGGATGAGCACATGATAGGCTTCATGATTACAGCTGCAGTCCGTAGGAGATGCTTTTTTATCTGCACTGTAAAAAATGTCCGTGAAATATACGGTTAAAAACTGTCAAACAGTGACGGGAAAAAATCAGTTTTAGTAACTATAAAATTCCACAAATAAGAATACAGGCAAATATTTTATTATTATTATTATTATTATTTTAATATTAACATTTATCCAAACCTTAATTTTTTTAGATTATATTCTGATAGAAAAAAAGGTTTTGCCGTCAATTTAAGTACAGTGTTCTCTTGTACACAATTTTTTATTTTTTTTATTCTGTTAAATTTACGGTAAAATACTGGCAGCTGTGGTTGCCAGAACTTCACTGTAAAAGATACGGTACCACATTTACATAAACACAGTCAGCTTTCACAAAAACTGTACTGTAGTGTCACGGTAAAAAACTTTTTTTTAAAAGAAGAAAATAAAAAAATAAAAAAAGTCTTTACCCGTGAAATCTACTGCTTTTGAGAAAGTTGACTGTATTTATGTGTCCCGCGCGCGGCTGTGCGCGTGACCGAGCGTGGCGGTGTTTTTGTTTAGTTGCCCTTGTCCCGTGATCCTATCCACATGTGTGACGTTTCTGAGTAATCAGTGTATGTACTTAAGCCCTCATGTTCCCCATCCAGTTTGTCCTTGACTGTTTTATGTCTACGTTGCATGTCATGTCCAGTATATGTTTAGTTTAGGATAAATAAATGTTATATGTTGTTTAAAAAAACTTGCGCCTAGGTCCTGTCTCCGCCGCGATCGTGATATTATGTAAATATTGGTACCGTATTTTTTACAGTGAAGTTCTGGCAACAACAGCTGCCAGTTTTTTTTGTTTTTGTTTTTTACCATAAATTTAACAGAATTTTTTACAATGTGGGAAGACTGGTGAATGATCATTTATGTAGGTAATTTTATTTCAACATAATGTATCTCAAACAAATTTTCTACTGTAATTTTCATATTAATTATGGAGATCTTATTTTCATTTCATATCTCTTCCCTGTCAATTTTCTGAAAATACAGGGAGCCATTGTTCGGATTTACCTTCAAAAACAGGTCCATAGATCCAGAAAAACATGAAATTGTCTGTCCACCATAGTACTGACATTAAGACACAATTCCCTTAAAATACTTCCCACAACAAAACATTCTTTCACCTTCTCTAGAAGAGAGCACTTTAGCTTGGCCAAAACTTTTGCCCTGAAGTAAAGGAGCAAAAAAATACATAGAACAGCAGTAATCCCATTGTAGCCTTTGCCCTTCATCTCCCACGAGTCTTCAAAGACTGCCACAGGACAACTGCAAAAATGTGAAGCTTGTCGATTGTCGGAGACCGCAGTATTGGGTGGGCACCAGTGCCATCAATAAATATTTTAAAAATAATATGCTATTTAGTAATGACAGCAGAGAGAAAACCCCATGGTGTCAGATTTTGGCATGAACAAAACAACACTATGCATGTCATCATTAGGGGTAGAGCTTCAACTGTGGGAGAAAAAGCTAAACCAAACTGACACTGAGCAGTCCCTGGGCATTTTACACACCACTGATTTTTAAGGATAACACTCAGTGAACACTCATTTTCTGACTCTTTGTCTCCCCATCAAATGCACAAACACATAAAGCTTCCATACACAGAACATTTTGCAAAATATAATAGAACAAATATAAGTTGGTCATATGTTTGACACTTTCAGTATAGAGATCTGATTTAGCAGGGAGGATGAAGGGTTTTAGCACCATGGACAGATATTTTTTGCCAGCACCAAAGCACATATAACTAAACACACGGTCATAAATATATCTCACCTGAACAATGAACAGTTGTGAGTTCAACTCACAATCACCTTATACACTCATCGAGCACTTTATTAGGAATACTATACTAATACTGGGTAGGGCCTCCGTTTGTAGCTTATCCGCCTCAAGGTTCGACACGTCCTGCATTCTGAGATGCTTTTCTGCTCACCACAATTGTACAGAGTGGTTATCTGAGTTACGATAGCCTTTCTGTCAGCTCGAACCAGTCTGGCCATTCTCCATTGACCTCTCTCATCAACAAGCTCTGCAGAATTGCCGTTCACTGGATGTTTTTTCTTTATTGTACCATTCTGAATAAACTAGAAACTACTGTGCTTGAAAATCCCAGGAGATCAGCAGTTTTAAAAATACTCAAACCAGCTCGTCTGGCACCAACAATCTTGCCATGGTCAAAATCATTGAGATCAAATTTTTTCCCCATTCTGATGGTTGATGTGGACATTACCTGAAGCTGCTGGTCCGTATCTGCATGATTTTATGCATTGAGCTGCTGCCACACAATTGCCTGATTAGATAATTGCATGAATGAGAAGGTGTACAGGTTCCTAATAAAGTGTTCGGTGAGTGTACATGCAAAGTACATTTCATAGTTTCATAGTTTTTTTGTTTAAATTTTTTGCCTGTCATCTACATATATTCTATATAATATATTCTGCAAAAGCTTTTCCTATGTGTGTGTCTGTTTGTTTATCCATTTTTGATCATCTCTTGTTCAATGATGATATATTTGTATTTGTATTCCAAAGTTATGGTTTCCAAAGACACTGACTTTAATTACTGGTGATTGTCATGATGACATGATTCTCCTTCTGTGTCCTCTCAGCTTTTTTACATTTTTTTACAGCATTCCCACACACACACACACACACACACACACACACGTCACCTGAGGATAAGCATTTCACTGCTGGTACTGGCTTTAAGAATTTGAGCATGGAGGAAACAGTTCCTTTCATCTCTTTCAGAATAGCTGGATTGCTCTTTGGAGCAATAGAGAACGCCTCTGCTCCTCTAAATCAGCGAATGCATTGGGCTGTCCGCCAAAACCTGCCTCTCTTTCTTTCTTTTTCCCTCTCTCTTCTTCTTCAAGGCCTCTGAGGTTTGCAGCTGAGCGCCTCACGAATCTCTCCGCTCCACCCGAGCTAATTAACTTATTTGATGCAGAAGCGTCACGCTCATAAGACGCAAGCTCAATCAGCACAAATAAATAAATAAGTGCATAAAAGTTTCAAGTTCTTTTTGATGAATTAAAAAGCCAGGGCAGCAGTGCCTGGTCCTGTTATAATTTCTAATTTGTTTCTTTTTCTCTCTTGTCTGCTCTCCCCTCCCTTGGCCATACTGACCTCAGTGTGTGTGTGTAACGTGGCTAAGAGGGAAAGTGAATTAATTGCAGGCTGGTTGGAACAAGCCAGAAACAATTGGCATGAAATGTGGATATCGGAATTGCATTTAGCAGGGTCAACTGTGTGTGTGTATGTGTGTACATGTTTCAAGACGTGTGTACACACAGTTCAGGGTTCTCTTTTGCCAAAGTATATTAATTTATTAATTAATCTCAGTGTGTGGATGTACACACACATAGATAAACATACACAGTATCTGTGGGCTACTTATTGTGTGTTTGCTGACTCAGCTGTAGATTCTGTCCACTTAAACACATTGACAGCATCATCTCACACTGTAAACATCAGCCTTAGGGTAGATTTGGTGCACATCATTAAAAAAACACACTCACTCACTGTGCGTGTGTGTATGAGAGAGAGAAAGCAAGAGATAGAGAGCGTGAGAGAGAGAGAATTGAATTTTAACTCTGACCTTTATGTAAGGAAGAGAAAGAGAAGGAAGGGATGGGCAGAGAGGGGGAGAGAAAATCTATATGTAAGCACATACAATTTGATTATCTTTTGTATGTGTGTGTAGCATCTTTTCACACACTGTAATGTTAATGATGTTAAAAGGGTGTGGCACAGTGTTTTTGCTGTTATTAGCTCTTCTGGACTGAGATTAATGTTGTCATTCCTGCATTCTGTTGGAACCATACTCATGGCCTAGGGGTCACTGCAAGTGCTGCTACTACCAATGGGCTAACCTTTTTTTTGGGGGCGGGGTGGTTTCCAAGAGATAACAGACAGTTATATGTTCATTAACATAGAACAAAAGGTTTTGATTCAATAAGCAGCAACTGATTATAAATTAATTTATTTATTGTTTATTTATTTGTTTAAATTATTATTATTTTATTTATTTTTTTGAGTCACTTCTCTTAGAATGCTCTGTGGTATATTTCCAAACTTCATGAAGGATTTGCTATAACTTCTTTACTTTTGACATTTGGCTAGTTTTTCCTGTGAAAGTGATCTCATGCAGCTTTAGTTTAGTATTAACTGAGTTAATACTGTAATTGCCCCTCTGACTTCTGTTCTAAGTAGGTCTTAATGTTTGTGTTTGGGTGAGTCATTGTCGTGCTAAAATAAATGGTTTACCACTTAGTTGTTTTCTCAAAAGAACAGCATGATAATTCAAAATCTCTTTACGTTTTTTCAACATTCATCAATCCACTGATTTTTTACTAGATCCCCTACATCACTGCCTGAAATGCAGCCCAAACCATGACAGAGCCATTACTCTGCTTCACTAAAATCTGCAGACATTCAGCCCCATACTTCCTGCCAGCTCATCTTCTGACATACCGGTTCCTGCGTAAACCAAAAATCTCAACATTACTCAACATTACAGAAGACTTTCTGCCACTGGTGGTCACATCATGCTTTAAGGTTTTCAGCACAATCATAATCTTTATTACAATCTCTTTTGCTTTGCCTTTCTCAAGAAAATTGTCTATTAGATGCAACCCGTCCTCCAAGGCTTCAGATTATAGTTACAGTATAGCATTAACTTTGGGGCCAGATGACTGGGCCAGATACTAAGAAGCCATTTGACTAGATTTCGTTCTGCCCCTTAAGGAAATGACCTCTAATAGATGCAGTTGATCAGATGCAGACAGTTTTCTGGTCTTTAACTTGCTTAAAACGTCTTTGACAGCTTAAATCTCGGAAATCCAGTTTGGTAGGCTATTGCTTTCTGATAATATCTTTTTTGATACAAAACTATGACTATATGTCTGTCAAAATGTTTTTTCAAAGCTCTCCTCGAGGCACTCCAGTATTTTAACTATCATCTAATACACCCATGTATTTGTTTAAGGGGCCTTCCAGCATAAAACTAATATTTAATATGTTGTCATGTTTTAAAGTTATCTGTAGCACAGCATTGTATCTCTCAGCCTCAGTGTTTTGACAGAATCTGTAGTTTAGCTTTGCAGTGCTATGACACTACAATACCCAAGCATGCATTATGCAAATACATTATACAACCATTGGGAATCCTCACCACAAACAACTTGTTGCTAGCCATTGAGCTATAGGCTAATAAATACATTAATACACTACTAATGCTAGCTAACTTTAGTAGTGTAGCACTTTCTTTAATTGCACTCGTTGTGGAACCCCCAAATATTCATCCCAATGTGGTTGTAGTCCTTCAAAATTTCCTTCCACCTTAAAAAATCTTGCTCTAGAGACTACTACACGTTTAAAAATTTGTCATTTTTCGCTAGAATATAAATTCCACCAATAGTGCATGGGATTTAGCTAACCCCAACTGAATGCGGTGCCTCGACAAGTTTGAGAACCAAACCATATTGAGATATGGATAGAATTTCAGTACATTTTTTTTTTTTTTTTGAAAAAGCAAGCAATGTATACATACACACTGCCGCATATGTTTTGTATCCACCATTGTGTGCACAGTTCGTCATCCAGTTTTGATTTCTAACCTTCTCATGGCTTCATGTATGGCTTATTTACCAGCAGTCCATCATGTTGCGTAACAGTTACATTATTTTATTGTGTGGGCTGGAAAAGGTGTTAGTGTTGCAGTTTTTGGAATCCACTGCGGTGGGTATGTTTCTGTGTGTGTGTGTTGCAGAAGCAGAAGGTGGCATTAGCATCAGTTGGGCAGGGTCAAGAGCTATCCATCAACCCCCACCACACTGCCCACACCTTCACACATTGTGTGTGTGTGTGTGTGTGTGTGTCTGTGTGTGCGTGTCTGTGTGTGTGTGTGTGTGTCTGTGTCTGTGTGTGTGTCTGTGTGTGCGTGTCTGTGTGTGTGTCTGTGTGTGTCTGTGTGTGTGTGTGTGTGTGTCTGTGTGTGTGTCTGTGTCTGTGTGTGTGTGTCTGTGTGTGTATCTGTTAGCGTGTCTGTGTGTGTGTCTGTATGGAGTGTGTGTGTGGTGGGCAGAGCTGTAAACCAAATGTTTCTCTCTATTTTCTCCTGTAATTCCTACTTCCGTTTCTCCCTCCTTTCTTTTCATCTCTGAGTTCCACAGTGACATCTTTCCAAGAGAACCAAATTCTTGTTAGTTGCACATACAATGCACAGACAAAGAAGGCAGGTACATCCTGCCTTATAGAACATAAGGGTGTAACAATAGATCGGTAAAAATATACATATTGCAATTGTCCATATTAATAAAAAATATTGAAATTGTCATATAATTTCCATTATATATAAAGACATGTATACTACAAGATTTTTTAAAACAGGCTAGCCTACATTAACAAAGAAACCAGGTAGAAATCAGAGTAAATTATATTTCTATCTGTTTTTAGCAGATACTATGATAAACCCAAAAGCTGTGATATGATTACATCAATACATTCGCTCTGATTTGATATGTGTAGGAAGAGTGAATGACCTAATTGGGTAACATACACAGTTTAGTATGTGATTTTATTCTCTCTATATATACAGTCGTATAATGTTGAAAGATTAAGATAAATTGACTTCACAGTACCCATGTTTGTATATTATTGAACATCATTGGAGCAATCTCAAATATGTGCATACAACACGGTCTAAGAATTCTGAACTAAACACATTTTGTGGAGAAGAGTGGGAAACATTCCTAAAACAAAAATAGAAACACTTACAGCTGACTGCAGTAAACGGTTGGAGGCTGTGATTTATGCAAAAGGTTAGGTTACTGAGTACTGACTGATAGGGTGCTTAAACTTTTGCACTGTCAAATTTGTTAATAATAAACAGTACTTCTGCTTCACAATATGCAGAAATATGTCATATTTAACCCACTACTGCACAGTGTTACCTTCAAGCAACAGAAAGCTTTTAAATCCCCATAATCCACAGATATATTTAAAAATTATATTTAACCAATTAAAATGCTTTAAAACATGTCCAAGAACAGTTCAATAAGGTATGAAAGTCATGATTTGGAGGCAGGCCGTCTTCTCAGGAAGTACAACCTTGGGAACACGGTGTGATCAGTGGGTAATATGCATTTCATATAGTGGCGGAGACAGGACACAAGCGCGAGCCAATCAACATCAAACATTTATTATACAATGGAAACACAAACTATAGACGACACGTAACATTTGACATAGACAATCAAGGACAAACTAGACAGTTCAAGTTCAAGTAGGTTTTTATTGTCATTTCTCCATATACCTCGTATACATTGAAATGTCGTTTCTACAGGACCATGGTGCAACACGCAACAACACGAGGCACACGAGGGTTATTTTATACAACGAGGAAAAAAACAGGGAACAGGTGGAAACACTTTACGACACGTGACAGGGAACAGACAAGGTCAGCAATGAGTGCAGGGAGCTTATTGCCATGGCAACCGCCACGCTGAGTCAGGCTCACCGCTGCTCGAGGCTGTGCACTGAGGGGGTTGGGTGGGTAAAATCATTTTTAAAATATTTTTTTACTTTATCAGTGGTCCTAAAGGATATAAGAAATAAGGTTAAATATTTTTTTCCATGTAACACCAAAATGCGTGCAGTAGAGGGTTAAGTCTTAAGACTTAAGACTTCACTTTGAAAAAAAAAAACTAAAATATGAAATTTGAACATGGGTACCCAAATTTTTGCATATGTCTGTAAAGCAGTGAGTGGTTCTCACATAGTATAAAACGCTTTCTTAAATGAGGTGACTGATAGTAGTGGCTCTGTTTTTCCAGACCGTATCCTTACCTGTAATTTAAGGCTATAGCTCATCATGTTCTGAAACTCCTTTGTTCATCAGGCTGGAAAAATGGATATATAAATGCCTTCTTGTGCTCTTGAAGTTGATAGAGTTGTGTTCTGCACAGTGGGGCTGAAAGGACAGTTAAATATTTAATTGTCTAATAAAATTTGATCTGCCCGCAGAACTCTGCATATCTTTTTGTGTTAATGAGGCATAAAATGTTTAATTAAATCTCAAAAGGCTTTCGGGGAAGGCGTATAAACTCTCCATCACTGAGAAGACAGGCTTGGGCTGAGATAGAGGGATGAGTTTTCCCTGTCCTCTTTTGTTATATGGGAGAACAATACTCCATTCGTCCTTCCCTCTGTTGGATCGGTGAATCTGCTATGCATCTCACTCGTTCTGATTTTTGTTTACACTCTGTCTCCCTCAGTCCATTTCTGCATGCAAATGGACAAATGGATGTGCCAAGCGAGAAATTAACATATTAATCATACACGCCCCTCCCATGCATCTCATGTAATGCATATTAATGAGCAACAATGCATATTAATCAGTGGCACACAGTAATACACTATTTTGGTACGGTATCACCAGATAATTGCTGGAATTTAGTTTTGGGGAGATATTAGGATTTGACAGACATTTGTTGCCAACAGAATAATGCATTAATTAGCCAGAGTTCCAGATGAGTGCAGCTGTTTGTGGCTGTGTGCAGAACACCTAATCCTCCCCACCCCCTCATATTAGTTAAATTGCAGATAGGAGGTAATATTTATTTTTATAACCGAACTGTAATGGTTCTGCTATTATAAATTCCTAAATGCAATGAATACACAATTTCAGTTTCATCATCATTTGCAGATATAGACATAGAATAAATAACTTATTGCTACATTGGTTGCTCCACTTCACTATGGTAAGCACATGCATATACCGGGTTACATCACATACACACACAAGGTTACACGCTCTCTCTTTCTGACTCTCTTCTCTGACCATATGTCTCTCTCTCTCTGTTGCTTGATTTTTCTGTCTCTCTTCCTCTTAAGCTTTTAGTCTTTAATGTCTCTGTCCCTTTATCGTTCTTTGAGAAGAAAAGCTATCTGTGTGCTCAAATCCCATGTTGCCATCTACTCCAGCTGAGGTCCACGGAGACCACTATCACTTTAGCAATTATTCTTTAATAATTCAGCTAAAATGAAACTCAAACATGGATTTATATGCTTTTGGCAAATAAATCCCAACTACTTGGTCGTGCCCAACTACAGCGCAGGCCATGCCTCATAGATCAACCTTATACCACTACGAGTATGTAAACATGTCAGGTAAATAAAAAAGATACAATTCCTTTGTTTAATGTGTATTTAATGCTGTGCTTGTGTTACAAGCAACGACTTATGCACTTAGGTGCCATTTAAAATATGCAAATCAATCGCTGTTTGAGTTCCAGCCTCTTTTTTTAGTTATGCGGTTGTGATATGCTATAAAAGCATGACTAATGTTTCTCCAGCAGCTTTGGTTCTGTTTCTCTAACAGCTTTGGTTCTGTGGACCCAAGTGATATCACCGAGATTTTTAGGCTAGCATTTGGAGAACAACTGAATTAACAGGAAGAAGATTATTCAGTTGATCAGTGGCCCATATTGAATGTGCCTTCCATTCCTGTCTATAGTGTGGAAGCTATAATGGACTGCTTAGTTTCAGGATCTTAAATTAGCGTATGATAACAAAGTAATGCTTGCTTGTGCTCATTTTCTTAGCTTAGCTTACTTAGAGGGAAAGTAGATTCTATATAGTCTGTGGATTTGTATGACAATGTAGTATTTATTGTTGGTATGCAGTGATTTGTCAACAAGCAAATTATTTACTTTGAGTATATTTTTGTATATTCATTCATGATCTAACACTATATGATCTTTCTTTTTCTTTTTGTCTCTCTTTTCGCAGCATGCCCTCCCGGGACGTTTAAGTCCACTCAGGGCACGGGGCTGTGTCTGCAGTGTCCCCCCAACAGCAGATCCACATCTGAGGCCTCCACCATTTGCGTGTGCAGGAATGGCTACTATAGAGCGGACGGAGACCTGCCAGACATGCCCTGCACTAGTGAGTCCGAAAAACATACACATACATGCACACTCGTATACAAATGCAGCATACTGGAAAATGGTTATATGCAATACCAATGGTTCCAGATCCTAGTCCTGGCAACACCATGCATATGTTGTGTTTTTATCATTCTAACACATCTGAATCTGCTAATTAATTAGCTGATGAGCGGAATCAGATCAGAGCTGGGAAAATAATAAAGGACTGGGAACCACTGTACTGTGCTAGTGTTATAGGCAGTTTCCGCTATTATTGTATTCTCCCAATTACTTACTAGCACCACCGGTTTTGGGACGCTGACTGCTAATACAAACCTTCTTCGGAGATGTGTGATGTCAGCCAGTCATTATAAACCAGCATGGATTCAGTCCATTTGGCCTGCTATAGATGTCTCACAGTAACACAATAACCTCCCATCCAGTCCACAGATTTGTTCAGGTCCAATTCCCAACCTGACTCCGGTAATAAAAGGCTACAGAATGTTGATTACCTAGCTTACATTTGATAAATACTGAAACCATAGTCTAGTAGTAGTAAGTGAAAGCAACTGAGTATAATCGTAAAGACCAAGGAGCTTCATTAGTTCTAAACCAATAGATAAGGTGTCTTCAAGATGAAACCACAAGTCTAGTTCTGTTGACTTACTATTACTAGGAAATATGGAGACCTGGGTGACTAAAAACCTTCATGGACTTATTGAAACCATACACTGTCCTGGGGTCCCCAATGGCTGGATTGGAAATCTAATCCCCAGCCATGGATAGTCTTGACATCACTGGGCATCAAACCCATGTTACAGCTGCAGAACCCAGGTCTGAATTTGTAGAAGCAGTTCCTTAGCTAGTTGATCTACTCAAGAACCCTGCATATGTCTTCTAGAGTTTAATCCTGAGTGTAAATCTAGTGCTCTATCTATTCTCCAGTACCAACATTCTTTTATTCGGTCCAGAGTTTTGTTCTTTTGTAGCTCCTAGCATACCTTGAGGGCTGTAACATGCTCATGACCTGGCTCAGGTGTATTTGGGAACAGAATATGTGTAAGTAAGCAAATAAGTGCATGTGTAAGTAAGTAAATAAGTGCATTTACACTATATATATAGCACTATAAAGACAATTTACATTAACTAACATACTGTGCAAATTTTATTTACATCAATAGATTAAACAAGCCCACATGGTGCTAAAACAGAAAATACGCATACATACACAGTCGATATATTCAAACTTTCTATATAGCTAATAAATGAAAATGAGTTTTAAGCCTTGATTAAAAAAAGAAATGGAATAGATACACCTACTGTCAATTAGTAAACTGTTTCAAAATGTCTGTGCAGCTCTTGGGGGAGGATACTTTGGTACTAGTGAATGGATAGGACTTTACATTAATGTTTACTCTGTACAAAAGAACAAAAATGTTAAAGTAGAAATTAGCTTTTCATTGGGGACTGGATTAAAAATGTTGGTTCTTAGGGTTACACTATACAAAACATAAGGACATAAGGATACAAATGTGGACTGCTAGTGAGTCTCAGGGGTCTGAATTGAGAACTTTGGTAGTAGACCATGGAACTTTGCACTGGGGGTTACACTGTACCAAACATAAAGACATTAGAACAAAAATGTGGACTGGATGGCATGTCCCTTAGGACTTGATTAAAATGTTGGTTTAAAACATTACTTTGCTTTAGTGAAAGCCACTGCTGGTGGTGTGGCACTGTCCACGGCCCACATTTAGGTCATATAGAGCTTTGTGTCATTAGTGTGATCGAATAGCACTCGCCTTTGGAGCGACTCTTTGCAAAAGTGGGTCAGATTCTTGCCGAAGCATCTAAAAGATCAATGAGGGAGGAGTAGTGTTGTATTCGGTAATGTGTTTATGCAGACCAGAATATCACCTGTGTCTCCCTGGAGACTCAAATCCTATGAGACCTGGAACAGATTGGCTATCGGTGTGATAGTAAATTAATGCACAGGTACACAAACATATACAAATATACAAACACACATATACAAACACCTAGTACCCAGTTTGAACACGCAGTGAAGGAAAGACGTGTGATTGGTTGATGAGAAGTGATTGGTGCGCTCTTCTGTTATATTAGCTCCTCCCACATATGTTTAGTAGGCACTGGGGAGGAAAGGAAATGGAGCATGCTATGTAGGTCAAGAAAAAAAATCTATTTTTCTGGCAATCTCTCTTCCTTCTCTTCTGAATCTGCTTTCATGAAAAAACTGCGTAGTTTTCTCCTTTTTTTCGATGTTATGAATGAAAGATTGAAGCCATTACTGCAATGCTGCAGGGCTGCAGAGATTGGTGTAGGCGCGTGATGAAAATGATAACGCATACACACATACACAACAGAAATTCTTTTTGACTCTGGCTTGTGCCCTGAGGGATAGCTTTTATATGCAAGTCGGGTGGACATGAGTGTGTTGGTGTGTTACACACAGGACACCTATTCATGGCAAACATCCGCTAACAAGACAAGCTGCAGTTGTTCTTGTGTTCTCGGTACATAATTCCAAGTTGCCATTTTCCTATAAGAAGCCAAGGCTCCCTGATTCAGCAGCATGAAATAGACATGAATGCTATATTAAAATTGTAAGGGCATAAATGCTGTATTGATATGAATGCTAACGGACATTAATTCTAAATTGGCATCAATGCTAATAGGATTCAAATGAATGCTGTATTGACGTTCAATAAAGAAGAAGCCACAATATCGGCTTCAGCCGTGGCTCTCGATAAATACATATGGATTATGGGCTCATTAGTTTAACTCTCCAGGCTCTTATCCTTAGTCATGATGATTTTACTAATAACATCCCTTCCACTCATGGAAAGTTACTGTACTTTCAGGTGGTGGTGAATTATTGAGCATGTCACTTGATTTTATTCACCCTTAGAGGAAATTGCAGTGTGTCTTTGTGTTTTGTTGTTCATTGATTCATTTGGTTTTATTTATTTACGAAGCAGCAGCCAAATTGGTTGCAGAAACGTTCATTCCCGTTTACTTGCTTGCAGGGGACTCTGTCATCACACTTCTACTTCCTATTTTCTCAAATCTCTCTTTTTCTCTGTCTCTTATTCTCCCTTACACACTCTGCCCCTTTCTCACAAATACCTAGAGACCTGCATATACCCTTTCTCTCCAGGGCCTGCTGTGAAGAGGTTGGTAGTATGTGTGTAAGAGAGCTGTGTGTGTGTGTGTGTGTGTGTGTGTGTGTGTATGTGTGTGAGAGAGAGAGAGAGAGAGTGAGCAAGAGAAAGCTTCTGAAACCAGCCTGATTAGGGCAGTGATGGATAGGGTAGCAGGAAGTGTATCAGCAGGGTTCTGGAGCTTGACTACTCAACTTAGCACTAGCCAACCATCGTCCTGATGCGCACACACACATGCACACAAAACACACACCCCTTTATACTTCCATTTCTAAACCTCTTCTCACTCCCTCCCTGCTGATTGATGCTCTCTCATTCTCTAAAGACATCTCTCTTCCCCCCCCCCCCTCTCTCTTTCTCCCTGGAGGGCCATATGCTTCTCACTGGTCTCCCTCCATTCCTCTCCATGGGAGACTGAGTCAGTGAGACCAGTGTAAATAGTCTGGAGCATTCATCACAGCCCAAATTATTCCCTTAGAAATTTCCACTGTGTTGGACAGTGGGATTCAGAGATAATTAAAGTTATCATGTTGGGTTATATTTTTATCAATCTCAGACCATCTCCCAACAGAGCCATGCTACAGCAGATGGTGTGTGCTAATGTGAGAATTTGCACTAAAGCTTTTTTTCTTACTTATCTTTCTAAAGATGTTTTAATATCTTAGTTTACCATTTAAAGTATCTTATAGATTTATAGTCCCTCCAGACATGTTTTATATATATATATATATATATATATATATATATATGCTTTTTAAGATATCTTTTGTATTGATTTGTTCAATGTGCTGTGGATTACAGAATCCATTTACACCATGTACATCTTTCTCCTTAATGGAAATTCCATACAACCCTGCAATAACTGAAATCTCTCTTGTTGTACCACTGCAAGCAAATCTCTTGAGTTCCATACCTCAGTGTTTTTCTTTTGTAAACTTTAAGTTCAAGTTCAAGTTCAAGTACAAGTTCAAGTAGGCTTTTATTGTCATTCCTGCATATAGCTTGTATAAGTTTAGCACAACTTTCTTTGTAAAAGGATTCACTTTGCTCAAATCAATGTTTGTGTTATTTTAACTCTAATTTCTAATCCAAAGTATCAATTTACATCAAGTCACTCTGAAATGTCAAGTGATACAACATGGTTGCATGTAAAGAAAGAACCCCATGAGCCTCAATACTGGGTTTAACACTTCTAAAACACCTGACCCAGCTCATGAAGGGTTCGATAATTAGCTGAATGTCAGAAGTAGGGGTGCAGTGGTATGAAGTCAATGACCATCCAACCCAATATATTATAATAACTTATTTGTAAGTTTCATATCACTGTATCTGCTTACAATTCATATTTACAAAGAGGATGATAATGACATATAACACTGCAGCAGCAGAGCAAGTATTAAATGATCTGATGAACTGTTTTTAAAACAGGCTTGTTAAGAGGATCACTCCTAATAGTTTATCAACATAAGGCAAAAATACAGTTTTAAATTTTTTTATATTTTACTTTTTTACTTGTTCTTTAAAAACTTTATAGAAAAACATTAACTGTAACTATTTCATATTCCCTTATCACGGTATACCGCCTTACCAATATACCTACTTCTAATAATATACCTAAAGTCTTAAACTATAATTTTCACTTGGCTACCAACAGGATGTGAAACACTAAAAGGTTTATCATGAACAATAGGGCCACATTATCTATATGGTTTGCATCAAGGATGCTACATTTCTATTCAACAGTGTCATTGTTTATCTTCGCATTTGTCAGTTTAGTGTTTAAAATTTATGTTTTTCTTTAATAACAATGCTTGTCTAGGCTGGTACACCAAGGACATCTTTCCGCTGCACATTCAAAAACAAGAATTGGCCCAAACAGGACCCAATGGAACTTGGGGTTTTAGTTCTAGTCTATTTACAATCAACTTGACGACAGTTAAAGTGACTGTATAGTCTTGGTCACTTGGTTAAATAGCTTATATTAGCTGCAGCAAAATTACTGACAAAAAATCCTCATTGAAAGAGTTTTCATCAACAAAATAACAAAACAAAATGAAAACTCTGACCATTACAAAATTTCAATTTCAATCCATTGTTGTTGAAAATATGATGAAATGAAAATCCATAATGGGCTGCTGACACGTTTTTAGTGCTGATAACGTCTTTATCAAGCAGACCTCTGTGAAGTCGGCGCCTCAAATAATCAGAAAGTATGAAAGTATTTATGCTTTGTTTGTGCCATAAAAACACTGTTTCTGCTGGTTTAAGAAAATAAGCTTAAACAGTTGTGCAGGTTGAGAAATAAAATCATGCAATGTTGCTTTTGATGGCACAAGCCTAAAAAAACAACAACAGACTGATCTGCTGCTTAAAGTTCCGGTACTTTGTGCATTGGGAAAAGAAAAAAACCTGACTAAATTATTGAGAACAGTTTATTTTAAATGTTTTTTGAAAAACTTTATGGATAAAGATGATGTTAATTTGGCCATAGTCATTTCTTATGGTTTGGTTCTAATAAGGTGGATGTGGGATTAAGTGGACTTCGGTCATGTCAGAGTTTTAGCTCGTTTACGTTGGAGAATGGGAGAAATAAATATGATGTGTGTAAAGTTCGAAGACGTGTGTAAGTGCATCTTTACCCCCATACTGATAAAAAAGATGAATTACTTTCCACTGCAGTGCATTCTTTCTCTCTCTCTCTCTCTCTCTCTCTCTCTCTCTCTCTCTCTCTCTCCCTCCCTAAACCACTAAAACACAAATATACACAGGATTAAACTGATTTATACCAGTGTAACATTAATTGGACCAATCTGAGTCAGTCTCTAGGTACCATCTATAGCTCTATAGTTCTCACCCAGAGAGTTCCTCCTAGCGCACACACTCACTAACCCCACAATACACTCCATCACACGCGCACACCCACACACACGCACACAGTGCAGAGCTGCTGGTACAGATGCAATAAACAGACTTTAAACCACTGTAATTGCCTTGCTAATCCTCTAGCTGCAGCTACTGCCTCCAACCGACAGTGCACTGTGCAGAGTCTGCTTTCACTCACACAGAAACACACACACAGACAAACACACGCACACGCATACTCTCAAAGATGCACAGTCACACAAACACACATACAGAGTTCATCATAATTATTATAATTATGAAGTAATTATACAGCAACACAAGCGTTGTACTACAGTACATTACATTTCAAATAAAATAATCACTATAAAGTGTAGAATAGCAGCTTTATTTTCAGGAAGCTTAGATCTAGATTGCGTGAACCATATTCTCTTAAAGCTACAGTGCGTAGGATTTTTTGGTTAAAAAGCAGGAAAAAAGCATTATTGAGTCAGGGGATAAAAATATACTCTAAAACATGATGTTCCTGAGCTGCTGAGAGTCACCCTCGATATCCTGTAATAGTAACTCATAGTAATTCACACTCAGAGCTCTCGGGTTTGAATTGGCGGGAAATTTCGAACGCACACATCATATGCCAGCTCAGTCAAACATAATCACGCTCCAGCTTTAGGCACGAAAGAAGTCCGGCTACACGGTTACAGACAGGAGCCGGCAGCCAAGAGTTGGAGAGCATGAGAGTGTAAACAATCAGGAGTGAGAGAGTCCAGTAAGAAGCTAAAGGATTTAGGACTGATGGAGTTTAACTTTTTTTCTTGCTGAACAGGTAAGGCATTTATTTGTTCTCTAATTTGGTTGGAATTTAGTGAATGATAGTCAGCTGATTTATCCTGGTTGTGGAATTTGTATCGTTACCCAGTTTTGAAGTTGTCTGAAGCGAGCAGTGCACTGTGAGATTACAGCGGAGCAACCCTTTCCCCTTCAACCAGAGGTTATATTAGCCAACGTTCTGTGACTAGTTCATTCTGTAGGTTATGTGCTGTGTATGATCATGCAGAACAAGCACATGTACACTGCGGCTTCGGTGAGACACGGGCAGACTGCTGTATGTTCAGGCAAAGCCGGCTAGTGCTAGCTAAAAGACAAGCTCTTGTTGAGAAGTTTTGCTCTTTCATCTGGTACTCAGTAATTGTTAGTCACACTGATGTGCACAATAAAGATTTTTTCTCTTAACACTTCTGTAATACTGAGCAAAGTACGATAACAGTGTATATAATTATACTCTCCAAGTCGCAAATACTTGGGATGTGTTCCAAACTGCATAATACCATACTAAATAGTATGTTACTACAACTTTGGTGTCATTACTATTTACGCATCCTCTCAGAAATCCTGTCAGGTTAACTCATGTTAGTTAGCTGCCAACACAAACTGAAAATGCATGTACATATATAAATGCCAATGACTTACTTCTCTTGACTTTCAACTTAAAGATTTGCATATATGGGCTAAAAGATACACTCACATTCCCATCTATGGACTTCGAGGCACACCCACTCTGAGTGGCTCTCACTTACGAAAGCATTCACTCTGTAGACAGTCCTTCTTCAGATTAGTGTTCATAGCTTGTTTAGCGGACTCTCGCTTGTTACAAACCCTATGAATTTTGTGTAAGATCAAGTCGATTGTATTTGAGTTGGTTGGATATCCACTTCACCCGCACATCCATATCTGAACTCAAAAACACATATGTTATGCTCATAACTTCAAACAATTTGATTGCGCAAATTCTTATGAGTTTGCAATCATGTGACCATACTAATATAACAGGTTTTATCGTAACTATTGGAACAGAGACTAGAAAGTTTGGGCATCACTTTACTTAATGTCAGTATTTATTGGGCTACATTAAACCCACGTATGACTTTCCCGATAACTGACATAGACTGACATAAACATTCATACAGGCATACCAGAAGTACGCTGTCATACAAAGTCAGTTGTCATGAGGTCCTGATGTACAGTATCTCAGCCCAAAAAGTGTAATAACACAACCTTATGTTAACAGAACCTATGTCACTTGACTCATGTTTATGTTAACTTGACATCTAAATTGACAAAAGCAATATTTGACAGCTGGCGCCTGTTGGAATGAGATGTTATAAATGTTTATGTAGGTTTATGTTGTTTAGCACGAAGGGCTTATGTAGCTGTCATGTAGACTTATGAACGATGCCTTAAGTAAAGTGTTACTCAAGTTTGTGTGACTGGATTTGTGTTTATTTAGTGCTTATTTTCACTGATGCTCGATATTTGGAAGAGCAAAACTTTTGAGACATAAATTTCACATCTGACATAGTGCCACCATTAGCATAGTTAGACTTTGAGGCCAATCAACAATTTGGGGTTGCTGAATATTTAATGGGATGAAACAGTATGAAATCTCATATGCTCTGCAATTTCCCGTTGCAGCCGAGATCCAAATTGCCTCTGTGCATTGGCCTACAGCGGATACCTTGTAGCAGCAGATAGAGCATAATCTTCCTCTGGCCAATTTTCTCCTAGTTATCCAGGGATGAGCTGAGCTGAACTGAGAGACCCAGAACCCCAAAATGCACACAAACACAACACACACACATACACACAGGTACAGAGCAATGTGCACACACACTTTGATACTGATCAGTATTATTCCAGCTCTTTACACAATCGTAAACCAAACATACAAGAGCGTGAGCAAAGTCTGGGGATTTGGGGACAGAGAGAAAGACAGAAACAGAGAGAGCGAGAGCAGAGGAGAGAGAGATAGGAGGTGTAGGAGTGTTAGACTGAACAATGCTGGTGTCAGATGGTTATTTTGGGGACAGGGAGGTGAGAGTTTTTCATTATTAGGCAATGGAGACAAAAAGTAGTGACAGCGACCCAGTCGGCAAGCTGCATTGTGAGTTTATTGTGTGTTAAATCCACCTGCGCTAGCATCCAGTCAATACTCCATCATACACATGCCACTGTTAAAGAGATTAGGCTTGCTCTTTCTCTTTTTATTTTTTTCTCTCTCTTACATACGGCACCACTGTTTGTCACTGATCTTTAAAGTTTGTTTCTACTCTCACTGAAAGTCACACACACATATTGCACCTCATTGTAAATGTCTATGTGTTTGTGTGTTTGAGATGATTGCTGTTGATAATGATGACCTTCCTGCTTTATTGACACTCAACACATCTATATAATCTCTCTGCATTAGGCACACACTAGACGAAGCTCCTAAACCATTTAGTCGTTTAGTGAAACACTCAGACAGCCGTGTTAGACGGCTAATCGGACCCTGGGCAGCTGCCAGGTCTGATTACGGCCTGATTGTGGCTCTGATATCTGTGGCCTGTAGAGCGCTGACCTCTTTATAACAAACTCCTGCACAGATCTGGTCCCTCATTACCCCCGATGACGGTATTGATTGACATAGAGCCGTGTTGGTGTGTGCAGCAGCCAGTTCTTGCCAGAGTACCGAACATGTACGTAAGGGTGGAGCTAGAAATAGTGCAGACCATTGATTGGTCAACTGCAATCATGACAGAATGGTTATGTGTTGT
>JAOUQW010000021.1:6833068-6848467 GCA_028565825.1 Olivaichthys viedmensis
CTGTCAGCGTGTAAATAAAACCTGGATATTGATTGGCCACGGCTGCCTATGTTGTGTATTCAATCTGGATGATGACTGGCTAACAGATAGAACCTTATAAAATCAAGTTTATCTGTGAGTTTGGAGAACTTTTTATTTTTCAAATATTACAAATATTATAGAACTTTGCAAAATTTAAAGATAACATGAAGTTTATGTGGTTAACTCATTTTCGACCAAAATGCCAGATAACCTTATTAATACTGAGGTCACAAAATTACCACTACCAACCTATGGCAATTTTTTCCGGGTCACGGGGAATCGTTGCCAGATTTATTTAATTACCAGGTAGTGTTCTTCATGCAAGACCATTTCCTGAAATATCTGTCACTGAGCAATGAATATTTCAATGTACTAGCAAATCCTGGAGAGTATTTATACATAATTTAGTGGTACTATAATAGTTGAGTAATAACTGTAGTATACTGTAGTGTACTAACTTATGTTAGACTTTTGTTAGTATAGTTCATGTAATAGCCAAGCAGTAAGACTTACTGATATCATCTGATGGGCTCCTGTGACCTGTGGCAGAACTTTCTCCAGTTCCTTCTCTATACGGCTCGCCCAGTGCATCATCCTGAGAGAGAGAGAGAGAGGATATATTTAACCGTTAAACCCAGCAGTGGAAATCAGCGGATAATCTGAAAGACATGGAACAGAATGAAACAGCCTAAAAAATACAACATTAGCAAATGATACTCATCCCCTTGAAACATGTGGGTAGTGGTAGCTCAGTGGGTAAGGAAGGTTGTGAGTTTCAATCCTGCGAGTGCTACACTCTTAGAAAAGAAGAAGGGTCAAATCTAAAACCCTTCAGGGTACTGCAGTTGTCCCTCTGGGGGAACCCTTAAAGGTTCTGTGTAGAACCTTACAACAGAGTGTTTCCCTATCAGCAAGGGTTTTGAGTAAGAACCATTTTAGGAAGCTAAGAACCCTTAATTATCCAAAGAACCCTTTTTCTAAGAGTGTAGAGAGCCACTGTTGTACTTGAACAAGGCCCTTAACCCTCAGGGAAATTGTATCATGTATTACTTGTAAGCCGCTTTGTCTGCTAAATGAATAAATGTAATGTAATCTTGACACAAAACAAAACGAGTTAAATTTTCCTATTTGGTTTTTAGTACATTCTGTAATGACTGGACGAAAATTACACAGAATATTATGATTGCCAAACACTGCTAACACCCAGGTCTTCGGGTCTGGTCTTCATAAATTGTAACAATTAGTAGCACTATATTTCCCACAAACATTAACTAGCACCGGCAGCCTTAAATGTAATTGATTACCTAGCAGCAGTACACAACATTGGGATATCTGATGATTTATGTGGGAATTACGGCACGTGGAGACAGTGCAGCTCAAATTACTGCTCGTCATGAGTATGTCTGCATTGTTTTAAAGGGTTCTAGTAGCCTCTTTACAATACCACCGCTGTGGAATCAACACTCTTTCTTGGAAGAGGTCAGTCATTTTTTTCTTGTGAATCACAAAAGGAACAAAGGGCCACAAAGGGCGTGATCGAAATACAAGGCAGATATTCAAACAGAGATTCATGCATGTTCGGTAAATGCCTCCCAAGTGTGAAACTAGTTTGTCATCTAAATCACCCAAGCATGAGGTATGCGTGAAAGATCAAATTTCACCACAGGTAAACGTGTACCTTCCTTGCCGAAGTCAAGGTGTCTGTTACTGAGACAAGGATTCAACGGTAAATCAGACTAACCAAATGTTCTAATATCTAACACTGGTATATGTTATATTGCTGGTGTATTAAGAGAGGTTCTGGAAAACTGATCTTACATAGTAGTTTAATTTTCTCACAAATGTTATGTAAAGTACTGTAATTCTTAGGTATGGAATCTCCCTAAACCTGGCCTGGTTTTCAAATGTGCAATATGTCAGTTTTGCTAATGTGCAATATTAGCAGTGTGCCATGTTAGCAGTTTTAGTGATAGTGGCACATTCCCTATATACAGGCAATATCTACAGAAATGCATTCGCTGCCCATGGGGTATTTTCACACATTGAAGGTATCAGACATTGGCAGACAACACGGTAGTGTTGCAGTGTGACAGGAACCTTTTAGCAGCTTTATCTAAAAGTCCTTAATGGTCTGAGATTTGCAACCAGGGCCTGTGGTCTGAAATTAGGCTTATCTACCCTATGCAGCCTTAGAACACCCCTTAGAGAATGTGTGTGTGTGTGTGTGTGTGTGTGTATGAACGATTAAGTCCAACAACAATTTTATCAACATATGAAATAATAGCATAATTTTTTAGCTGTTGTGTGTGCAGGTTTTTAGTCCTTTATGAAGACCAAATGTCCCCATAATGATAAGAATATGTGAAAATTTTGACCTTGTGGGGACATTTGGCACGTCCCTATAAAGAAATGTGCTATTTTCCAAAGAAATAAAAAACACAGCTTTTATTTGAAAAACTAAAAAAGCCAAAGGTTTTCCTTTAAGGTAACGTTTTGTGTAAGCATAGGTGTCACGATGTGTATCCGGGGGTGCGCGGACGCATGCACGAAGCCGCTTTGTACATTAAACATATTTATGTTTAAACATACACGAATACAAAACACGCCGTGACAGGCGCGATCACCACACAAACAGGAGACAATACAGGACAAGCGGGTATTTAAACACTTAATAATTAAGGAAGACGAACAAGGAACAGCTGGGAACATTTAACATGACTCACGTGACACAGACGAGGGAACAAAACATAAACAAAGGGCGCGTGTCCGCGCACATGGCGGCCGTCGCCATGGCGACCGCCACGCTATGTCCTGCGCTCAGCCGCGCGCGTGATATCAGGCTTCCATTTCTCTTCCCTTCTCTCTTCTCTTTCCTTTTCTTAAAGGTGGAGTCAACAATATTTAAGTCAGAACTTTAAGTCAGAAATGATGTGAACCACCAACATCCAACCAATGGACAAGGAGGCGTCTCCACTTGCCAGTCAATCATGTCGCCTGTCAATTAAAAAATGCATCCCTCTTGCACTAGAATTCAACCATTCTATGCAACACGGAATTGAGGGGCTGTATTTGCTTAGATTTTAAGTTTCAAAAGCTTCAGCTATTTTTTTTGCCAAAAAAGCTGATTGTGTCCTTAAATTAATGTCTTTGTCATGCCTCAGGTTCTAAAGTAGTTCACTACTGAGCACTACCAACTTGATGGATTTTTGTGGGTTTTATTTTTAGAATGTGAGCTTCTAAAATGACCCCCCCCTCTCTCTCTCTCTCGCTCTCTGCAGAAGACTATAAGTCAGAGTTGAGGGAGCAACTGCCACTCATTGCTGGCTCGGCGGCAGCTGGTGTCGTCTTCATTGTATCTCTGGTGGCCATTTCTATAGTCTGCAGCAGGTAGGATTATCTTCATCGTTATCATTGTCAACATTGTTAACATCCTTGATGAAGTCATCTATACAGTACATCTACATAGAAGTACATATATAGACCAAGATCAGGGCATTGGTACAAAATTGCTCTCTATAGGACTAGCACCCTCTTTGTAATTTAAATGCTAATAAGAAATAAATGCTAATAATGAATGAAAAACAGTAGATCTCATGATGGCCTAGTAGTCTTCATACATTATATTAGCATAATACATTAAAGGAGCAATTTTAAATTTACCACCAACTTAAACTTTGCTAGCTGTTAACTACTACTTATTCATTCTTTGATGCTGTGTTAGCAATATTCCTTCAAGAATGAGATGGTGAAGTGTTCTAAAAGTGTGCTTTAGTTTAAGAAGGTGAAACTGCCTTTGAAATGATATACATTATTCGGTAAAAGTTTGAGTAGCCGCACTTGCTTTTGATAACAGTTGTCAATCAATATTTTACATCTCTCTCTCTCTCTCTCTCTCTCTCTCTCTCTCTCTCTCTTTTTATCCTGCAGAAAGCGAGCCTACAGTAAGGAAGCGGTGTACAGTGACAAGCTTCAGCACTACAGTACAGGCAGGGGTGAGGATTATTCTATTTCTCCATGACTGTGCAAAAAAGACACTCTTCATTCCTCAATCCCCTTTCATCCACTTCCTAATGACAGTGATGGACAGGTTTCAGTTATAATCACCATGTCGGGAGCCGGCCAGGCACTAACAGCCGCAAAGCTTTCTCTGAAGGGAATGAGGGAGAATTTGGAGGGGGAAAAAGAAAGAAAAGACCAAGTGCAGGAGGAGAGCCAGGAGGTATGTAGCGTAGCAGAAGAGTGAAGAGAGATTACTTTAGGGCTGTGCGTTTTGTAGAAAGTGACACTCAAAATCTTTTCCTGCAAACCTCATTTCTTCTGCCCATTAGACTGCATAGAGAAAATTCTCTCTCTTTCTGTGTGTCTCTTTTTCTTTCTCTGTCACTTATACACAAACTTTGGCTGAAATCAATCCATGAGAAACATAATACAATGAATATAGCAGAAAAGACTTCACTTTTTATCCATTTTACCTTTTACCTATAGTATTTTAATCATGTTATCTTTTGACCTTTCACACAGTTTTCATAGTATTTTACTTTACTGTTACTCTTTACCTATATTACCTACCTTTTATTTGCATCACTTTTTATATGCATTCTATTATATTATCTATTATCCTTGTTTCTTTTTATCCATGTTACCCTTTACCCCTGCTACATTTTCTTCACATTATCTTTTATTAGCATTTTTACCCACATCCTAGTTTGCTCACACTACAGTTCACCCACATTAGCTCGCAGCATTTTTCCACAAATCAAACACTGCTAAATGGAACCATAAAGTCTACTGTAGTAAATCAGAAAAGCCAGCTACCCAAGTCTGTGTATGCATTTGTGTTTGTGTGCATGCACGCCATTTTGTTCTCGAATGTGCCCGCAAGAAGAAACAAATTGAAAATTCTGACATGTGTTGATATTGTGCCAGTCCATATTAGTGTTGTCACTATACTAAAATTTTGACCTTGATACACTCAAAGGATGTCGGAGTAGAAAACAATTCATTCTGGAAATTTGATATGGAAAATTGATGATGGAAAGTAATTGCAAATGCATAATAACATCACGAAAATATACCTTGATACTTTTTAGTTCTGATATCGCATGCAATCGCACTCCATATGAGGATTTATTTCACAGTAGTAGTAGCAGTAACAGTAGTAACTCAGTTGCTCAAGTTGAGTTTAATATTTCCATTATGTGTAAAACATCCCCGATGCTATAGATACTGACCGTCTTCATAGTGACTAGACGTGTAATAGTATTTTTTTCTGTCCCTGCCCTGTGGAGCTGCTGTAACTCAATCCTCTAGTATAGTTAGGATGCTCAGAAATTCTGGACAAAGCCTGAGTGCACACTTGTACACTTGGGTGCTCGAAAGAGCTCAGGATTTGCTTACAGCATGGCTATGTAAATATCATCCCAGTTCTGTGAGTCCCAATGGGTTGCTGAGGTCCATGGTGGAATATGTCCCTGTTTAGACAGCTGAGGCAACATCTTGCTTGTGTGCTGTGTAGTCAAACTGCATATGCACTATGTTATGCACTTTTGTGGCCTCACAGTACCACTGTGGTGGTCTTTCTGTCACTTTGTCTTTTTCTGGTACTGATACACACACAGACACAGGGAGAGAGAGTCCTGCAAAAAGCATTAGAGTGTAGTGTTTGACCTGACACACACTGTCCCAGATGGACACTCCACACACTCAGTGTTAAATGTAAATGGATGCTGATGTGTGTGAGCGCTCATTTCAGTACTCCAGATGTTGCAGGTTGACAGGTCTTCAGAGGCAGTACGTTTGGGCAGTACACCAGATTGTGAGCTGCGACACCATCAGTCCTGCTAGTTATTCACACTTCATTTGATTCAGCGCACACACACGCACACACACATACACACACACGTGCACATACACACACATTTAATACACTACTTCTAGCCACAGACTAGCTAGTGTGCTACCATAAAATACTTTGAAAATGTAATAGTATTTATACTACATTATGAAGATGTTTTTATCAATCCACAAGATCTGTGTTAGAAAAGGTTTTGCATTTAAAAGTTAGTGTCATTATTAGACAAAACAGATCTGACAACACAATCTTACACAAATTATTCTAAACTATTCGAATAAAATGAATTGTATTAGAATAAAGTGTAAGTAAAGAAAAGCTATGAGCATTACCCCACCCCCCATTTTATACCAAACCCTAACCATGTGCAAGTTCTTTCATCTGAAAACCTTTATGCTTAACTAAAAAAAAAAAAAATAAGCACATGGCCCAGCCACATTATCCTCAACACATAATCTGTCTGAAATGTATTCTCATTGTAAATGTCCTTACAAAAAGAAGTAAGTGTCCTCTAAACTGCGGGTGGTATGCTTTAAAATGGGATGTTAATGCACTAAGTAGTTTATTCTTCATATCTTATATTCCTTATTGGGCTGAATTAGGTGTGTTGGGGCAGAATATATAAGATCCTCAAGGACAGGACTTCCTAGGCCTGAGGAAGATGATTCTAATGGTATGCATGCTAATGTTCGTTTACCTCAATGTAATACACTTTAACAGCTGCAGCTTATGAAAGGGCATCAAGGTTACAGCAGACAGTGCAAGTCCGACTGAGCTCGTACCAGTTCTTTAATAATTTCACCTCCGTATTTTCCATTTGCACACTTATCTTGCTGAAACACTAAAGTCAAGCTAATCATTCAACTAGAACCTGTTCATGAAAAAGAAAAAATACCTATTCGTCCCATCTAATATATGCCCTTGGCAATAGAAGAACTTAAATTGAAATTAATGTGGGGAAAAATGAACATCTGTAATAAAATGGAAATAATATTCCTTGTAAAATATTGATTTAAAGCTATTGCCTGCTGGTCTCAGTGCGATGGTTGGTAATGTAGAATCCCCATGATGCACTTTTGCTCCATAAGGAATGACAGTTTAATAGTTGGAAAAATGCTCTCTCAGTGTACCTGGGAAAGCAGGGCAGAATATCCAATTTAAATGGCATTTATGAACTCAACCACTCTCTACATAAAACATGGAATTAATAGTTCTAAACTGATTTTAGCTTATGCAGAAATTCTCAAGCCCTGGAATGAGATCTGTGGTAGTGCTATGGCAAAATGACATAGCATTATATCGCTTAGCTGAGAATATTAAGTAATAATACATTATGTCACTTATATCTAATTTTATTAACATGTTATTTATTTATTTATTTGTATTAAAACACTTATCACACATATATGGCCCACTCAGAAATCCTATATAGATTTTGTCAAGCAGTCTACATAAGCATTTATAAATGCAACATACAAGCAATTTATATATATATATAGTACGTGCTTTATATGTGTTCTGTTTTTCATAAAAAATATACATATATTTTGTTACAAATGAATATTTATGTCCGTGCCCACTATCAAGAACTGTTTTATTTCACTGGTGCAGTCTTGTCAAATTATATTTCTGAAACAAGATTGTATTATTCTTCAATAATTTTAGGCAAAAATGTATTAAAGCAGTAACAGTGACAACTAGGGATGTTAACAATTAACTGTAAGCCAAGAAATGACCAATTGTTCGATCTATGAAAGTTAATTTCCAAAAAAACAGTTTAAGATTTGAATTGGTTGGTTTATCATTAAAGTACACATGAGTAGTACAATATTCTATTTAGGTCAGTGTTTCATCGCAATCTGTTTGGAAGAGATAAAAAGCAAAAATGATTGAGATACTTATCCTGTGACACAACCTGAAGGTAGGTTACTGTTGACTTTATTCTGTTAAGCTATTTTATTTAGTTAATTGTAATGCTAATGTTGGACCTAGCTAACTTGGATAAGTTATCGTTACATTTAAATGTCTATGTATGTTTCTAGACTAACTAAACTACAGGTTAGCCGAGAGACCTATGAGAATTGGGCATTCTGTTAATTATGCTAACTTGCACCTTAGGCTATAGTCCTGTCCAAGACAAACTATGACAGCATTTTTATATTAACTTGAGCTTAGGTAGGTTGCATTTTTATGTTATTTGGACTTAGTCAGGCTCAATAATGCTGTATGTGCCATTTGTTATTTTGTATCCCCTACCACCTGCAAGGTTAATTGCAGTTGCAAATGAAACATTCACGGGCGTTTTATTTCTTAAAACAGTGATTCAGAATCAGGTTTAAATATACTGTATTTTGACGTGAAACAAAATTCAATGCATGGTATCAGCGTCTTTGCAATTAAAAATAAAAATAAAAATGCAATTGCCAAAATCAACATGATTAATTTTTCATTATAATTGACAGACAGACATTGTGTTGATAACTGGCCAGCTCAAGGTTATAGTACATTAGGCATTTGTAGTCAGTATTGGTGCAGAAAGGTTGTTGAATAGAAGTAAGTATAACTTCTAATTTTTTGCAGTTTTCGTCCAGAAGAGGAAAAAGAAACCCTGACAGCTTCTTCTGGGTTCCCAGGGTAGAAGTCTCTGTAGTAGTCAAATCTTTGCTGATGTAATAGGGCTTTCTTTCTCTCTCTCTCTCTCTCTCTCTCTCTTTCTCTCTCTCTCATGGGGCTAGCAGATTATAACATAGAACAGAAATTGGGAATCAGGGCGATTGGCATGCTAGGCACCAACGCATATGAAATATTAATGTACATATCTAAATTTCCATCTCTCAGCCATAAGCAAAGACCTTAGGGGCAATTACACCTGAGAAATAAACTGTGTGCTGTATTAATTATCAATGGTTGAGGGTCCCAGTTAATATAAGCAATCGTTTTTAAAGTGTACATGCGTGTGAGCATGTATGTGTGTTCTGCATCAGTAGTGCAGTAGATTGACCTACATCTACAGTACAAACTTGATTTGTTATTATTTGTTCTCTGGTGAGAATCGGTCGACAGCGATCAAATTGATCTGATCATGAATACTCTTAGAGGCTGATTTTCTATTAAAGAGGCGTTGTGTATGTACCTCATGCCAGTAGCCTTGTGAAATCATTTTAAAGCTTATCTTCATCTTGCTCGATTTTGTAAGATAGAACAGAGAATATGTAGTCTGGGATGTCTTCATAAATTAGAAGTGAATGTGTGGGGTGATGGATCTCTTTGTAAGATGGTAGAGTGAATGTGCAGTCTGAGATGAGTTCTTAAGAGGGTAGGGAGAGTGTGTAGTCTTGAATGTCTTCGTAAGATGGTGGAGAGTTTGATTTCTTTGTAAAATGGTAAGATAACTGTGCAGTCTGGGATCTCTTCATCAGTTGGCTTGGAGAGTGTGTAGTCTGGGATTGCATTGTAAGATGGTAAGTTAAGTATGTATTCTGGGATCTTTTAATAAGTTGGTAAGGAGAGTGTGTAGTCTGGGATGTATTTGTTAGATTGTAGGCAAAGTCTGTAGCCTGGGATTTATTCATAATATAGTAGTGAGAGTGAGTAGTCAGGGATGTCTTTGTAAGATGGTACAGAGTTCGTGTAGTGTGGGATATTTTGGTCAGATGGCAAAGAGCGTTTGTAGTCTTGGATATCTGCATAAGATGATACACTTTTAGAAAAAAAGGTTCCTCAAGAGTTATTTGAATAGTTCTTAGCTTCCTAAAGGGGTTCTATTTGGAACTCACTCTGATAGGGAAACATTCTGTTGTAATGTAGACATAGAGCCTTTAAGGGTTTCCCTCAGAGACAAACCAAAGTACCGTTTATGGTTCTTTTTTTTTTCTTCAAAGAGTGTAGAGAGAGTGTGTGGTCTGAGATCCCTTTGTAAGATGGTAGGGTGAGTGTGTAGTCTGGGATGAGTTAAGAAGATGGTAGAGAGAATGTGTGGGCTTAGATGTCTTCGTAAGATTGTAGAGAGTGTGTGTAGTCCAAGACCTCTTAGTAAGGTGAGCAGCATATCTCTAGCATGTTGGGGGACCCACTTGCGTCCTTGGTAAGAAAATGTTGGAGAGAAAATGCACACTTTCAGAAACCAAATCACAGAACCATACCTTTTAAAGGTATGACACTAGCTTCTTGATACATACCTCTGAAGTATACCCATGTCATGAAAGGTGCACAGTAGCGTTGTAGTTGGACAGTGAATGGTTGAGGGTGCAATTGATGTAAAATGTACCTTAGGGAACAAAGATGGACTCTTACTGTCCCGCTGTTTCTTACAATGAAACCATCTGGAATCTATTACACCATCTGGAAACATTTCTTCTTATTTAGCTCAATTTCACTCCAGGATTCCCACTAATTATAAGCATGAAAATCAAACCCGACTAATCCTGATACAGTACTTACTTCATTGAAACTATAGCTAACCATGCTGCCGTGAAAGAAAACAATGTAAAGTAAAGTAAAACAATGCAAACGTCTACAAATTTTTTGTATGGCTCTTTGATGTGTATCACATCACTACCGGCATTCCCATTTCTAACACTTGATCCTTGAGACAAATCACCCTCAATGATGTTCTTCCTTCTGGCTATACTTTAGATGACATGCTAGCTGAGAGTATTTCAGCGTCATTGCAACATCTTTCTAGCTGATGTACTGTTTTATGTTTCTGGTTGGTGTTTGCCATGACCTTTCTTCATAAGCTCTTTTTTTTGTTCATGTGGCCTTTGTCCTCCTCTTTGATTTATTAGCACTTTCTCTCCCTTCCTCCACCCCTTTTTTCATTCTAATTACACATGGGCACACATCACACATGGCCACACATCGCACATGGGCACACATACGAATGCTAATGGTTGTACGCCCAGCTGCTGCCATTTCAGGCGTAAAGAGCAGTTTGGTGGTGTGTCGAGTTTATCTGTTTACCAGGTCCTGTGGGGCAGAGCTGCACAGGAAAATTGGATTTGACACTATCAAAAAGCAGAGAGAGAGTGTTGGAGAAAGAGAGAGTGAGAGAAGGGTTGGGGGGTCAGGAGTGAAATGAAAAAGATGCTGGCTGAATCTCCAGTTAGAGAAAGCCACAGTCCAGCCTCACTTCCACTGTCTGGTGCTTCTAGTGTTTATAATAATGGTCTACACTGAGTTAGGTACTAGATACTGTAGACGCACATAATAAACTGGCAACTCCGAATGTTTTCACACTTGCTCTTTTTTCCTGAGCCGAGGCCATTTGCACAGAGAGTGCGGTATGTTTGGTTAAGTGTGTAAGCTGTTTACGAACCTGGATCAGTCCAGACATCTCCACTTGAACTGGGGTTTTCCTTTAAGTGTACTTGGTATAGACTGAACCATGTGTGAAAGCAATCTGCTTCTGGGACCGGATGTTGAGAGGAGACACTGCCTTCTCTATATATGTAGTGAGGAAGGCATTTAAATTCAAATAACTACAACTTGAAATTGCTGAATCATTTTTGTATATAAGCGAACAGCTTTAGCTAAAAGACTTTACCATTGATCAGTGTCGAGCAAAAGTAAATAAACATTAAATAGATAACCAGGGCTGTACGTATCTACTGTATCTATTCATTTATCTATTTATCTATCTGTCTGTCTGTCCATCTGTCTAATATATGGGTGTCAGTTTGCAGTTCTCACATTTAGTCAAGTCTTAAAAAGCTCAGCTTAAAACTTGATTCATTCATGGTAAATACATCCAACCAGTTCTGCTCTCCAGCTTTTTGAAATTGCAGCTAATCATTTCCTTTCAACAAACATGAACTTAATATCTGTTCATAGAAACAATCAATGATGCAACAAGGAAAAGTCTCTAAATCCTTTGGGATTAAATGATATTTAGACTAGGGCGTGCTTCCGCAAAATCATCTTAAGATGGTAGGAAAAGTGTTTATAATGATAATTTCTCCACAATTTCACAGTATTCATTGTAGGAAATTCATTGTAGAATTCCACAAGTGGAGTTTCTTTTTACCTGTTTTTATGGGAATTTTGAATATGCCTAAATTTTTAAAGCTTGAATGGAAATCTTTTTTTTATTTTTTTTAAGTTACCGTTATTGATAAAGCGAACCTGCAGCTGAATGTGTTTGGCTGGTGCCCTTTTAATTGTCATCTAATTTTGACCTTTTCCTAATATGTGACCTTAGAAAAATTCCCTTGTTATCTTATTTTCTATAACATTTGCACTGGGATTTTTTTCCTGTGTATGGATTTTTTTTTCTGATATAACTCATTTGTCTCTGCTCAAGTGTTTATATGATTTATAATTAGCTAATGAGTTGGATCAGGTGTGGTGGACCAGGAAACAAAATGAGCAGTGCATGGGACTGACAGGTCTGGGATATAGAAAGTGACTGACTGAAAGAATCTTGGAGAACTCTGGGACGTGCCAGTGATGTATGGACTTTTGAATTGTTCTAGAACTTTCTTTGAGACCAGATCTGTCTAACTGCCACTCCCCCATGGGCTGCCCGACCTTGCCAGGCTCACCAGGGATGAAGATCTACATCGATCCATTCACCTACGAGGATCCCAATGAGGCTGTGCGTGAATTCGCCAAGGAGATCGATGTCTCCACTGTCAAAATCGAGGAAGTAATCGGAGCAGGTGAGCTGATCACTTTGTCTGTGTATATGTAGGTTCAGTTCATTCTGAAGTGATGAAGACTTTGCAGGCGACTTTGAAAGGGGAAGGCCCACAACAGCCATTTTTAGGGTCATTCCAAAGAGATCAAAAGGGTCCTTGTTCAGTAAACCATCATTAATTAAGAGACCAACTGATGGACACTTTGCTCCCAAGATTCTTGGCGCTGTTGTTACTCTGAATCTAAAAATGGCCGCACCAGTGGGCGAGTTTACATATAAATGTAGGAAACATGTTAACACATTTTGTACTAGCAAAATGTAACGACGGTATAAAATAGCCAGAATTAGTGCTATAGCACTATCTGATATGTTCCATGTTTTATCTCTTACCCTAAACTCTAGGTAACATCTCATAGCTTATGCATTTGTATTTTTTGCATTTGTAAATTAGCCTACTTTACACAATCATGAATTTACAAAATGACATGAAGTGCACTCTGAATGGTCTCTCTTGGCCTCTCTCTTGACCCCTACAGAGGGGCGAACCTTCAGAGTTCTCACTGTGAAGGGTGTAGTTTTCGAATGGAGTAGGTCATAGTCATTATCACTTCAGAATGGACTGCAGCCAGAGTGAGGGTGTATCTGTTTCTGTGATTTCACAGTGGAGCAGCAGTAGTAATATGTGACCATAGAAAGCCAGAGGCGGTTGGATACAAGTGTGACTTACTTTTATTAGGGTATTTCCACACAGCCCCAGTGTTACAGGCAGATAGGAATATACAATCGGCAGACAAAACAATACTAGGAGAATCTGCTCTCGAAGACAGAAAACATAAACACTTCAGACTAGGGCATTTGGGAAAACAATAAAACATGGCTTAGTAATACTGCGTTGACACAAGCAAGACTTCACAACCAAACAAAAGAAAACCAAGAGCTATATATACAGACATATAGTGATCACAGCAAACTAGACTTAGGGGGCATGGCCAGGGCAGAGCTGGCACAGGAGTGAGCCAGTCCAAGGCTGAGGAACTATCCAGAACATTTTGGATCCTGACATAATACTACATGTAGTTTATTAGAAAAATCTCTATAGGTGGTGCACTTGTTACGACTTGTTATTGAGCATATCTTGTTACGGCTGATATGGTGTGGTATTTGCATCAGGCTCATATGCATGTGTTTTTTTAACACATGTACTATATGTGGGTGAAATGTGTGGCCCTCTTGGGTATATATAGCATATAATCCATCTCTCCCTTTACCTAAGAGTCACCTAAATAGGTTTGACATAGAATCACAGCTCGTAGTTGTTCAATCCAGAGACATCACACTATCTCCCTGCCTCACTCCTCTTTCCTGGGTCAGAAAATCATGCCTTTTTGCTCGATTGCACTGCAGTGTCACTCAAGTGGCAGAGTTGGACAAGTGTAGAGTTGGACAATGTTCACTATAAATTGGGCTGTATTATTACACTGAAAACCCAAGAGTGAAAAGAAAGAAATCCAAGAACAACAGCACAAAAAGGGCCACAAGTACATAGGATAAATTGGACACACACTCTTCAAACAAGAGAAGATCAAAATCAGGTGCATAGTTTTGTGCAAGAGCAAAGCAAATCCATGAGAACCTGCGTAAGTTTGTTTGTACACAAAGATTTTTGCATTAGGGCTAAGGAAATCTGTACAAGAGCTTAAAGAGCCCTTGCATTAAATGTCTGTACACACGACTTTTGAAAGTGCTTATATTTTTGTGAGCACTTTGAATGTGCATTTAATAACTGTGACATCACATTTTGGCAGTAAAAAAATGTTTAATGAAAGTATAAAAAATAAAGCATGATCTTAGTTTTTGCTGAGGAATTTTGTGTTAAAATTGGCATCCCATATATGTTGCACTGGAATCTTGTGTCTGAATCATGTCTGAATGCAGAATCAGAGCGCCTACAACTGCATTTTGTTATACAATCCTATATCATATCATATGACAATAAAGTGGATTGAACTAGTTGTAGACAATGTTAGAGGCCTTTACTAGCACTTGAAAGTGCCTGCAGGCCACTGATTCTTCAGATAAGGGACAAAACATGTTTGTTTGTTTTTTAAACTAAATGAATTTAAAATGTATGTGTTTGTAGACAAAGGTCTCAGCTATTAAATCATGTAAAGAAACAGGTTTTTTTATAACAAGACTTTTTCTGAAAATAAACATTATTTACTTCATAAATTGATTTGTGTCAACTCCGTCAGACACAATAAAAAGCATGTCATTTTAATTTGTTCAATTCAACAAGGGTTTAAAGTCCACAAATATCTGTTAATGGTGTTCTTTTATTCAGATATGTAAAAAAAAAAAAGCAATATATGTTTTGTTCTGATGTCACATGATTCTGAAAAACCCGGTTTTCATATTTCTTAATTTTCTTCCATTGTTTTCAATATTACGAATATAAAAACATGTTCTTAGGCAAAAAAATACATTCTTAGATGTAGATCAATTGGTGCTTTAATAGATCAACAATTTGAACTGAACAAAAAGTAACAGTTCTTTTTATTAACAAAAACCTACATCTGACAGTGTTGATAATCACTGATGGAGGTGACAACAGATCAAGAATACTAGCAAATATTCTTTCTCAAGATATTGAAAATTGTAATTTCCAAGCCCTTCTCTGATGACTCTTCTCACTTTCATTCAAATCTCCTATATGTCTTACTTTCCTATCTTGAACCCTCTTCTTCCACCTTTGCTTTTCTTGCTCTAAAAATGAACTTTTGTTTTCTGGCTGACTGTATATTTTCTCTCTTCTCTTTCTGTCTTTAACCATGAAGGTAATATGTTAATTTATGTTAATAGCATAAGTGCATGTTGTTGAATAAATCATGAT
>JAOUQW010000021.1:6869509-6881105 GCA_028565825.1 Olivaichthys viedmensis
AACCTGCCGATAGGCTCCAGTCTCAGCACACTGAAGCTGCTGTTAAAGTTCTTTTTTTTTTTCTTTTTTTTTTAAACAGGAATTTTAAACCTCTGTTCCTGGTGTTTTCTTGGATTATTAAATATTCTTTTTTTTCTTTACAAATATATACAGGCAACAATGCACATTGTTTATGCTTCAGAAATTAAAATAAAAAAAGGCATTTTTTCATTTTACTTTATAAAAAAAATTTTCCAGATCGAATCGTGAGCAAAGTGTATCGTTACACCCCTAATTTATAAGGATGACTACGGTAATTGAATCGTGATGGGCCGTAATCAGTAATTACCGTAATTAATATTGTAAAAGCAACTTTTTAATTCGACCACCATTATAGGATAACGAAGCACAACTTTATTTAATTGCTAAACTGGAACCGTGTAAACTCGGCGCAGTGATTTTTAAATTCAGTCGGCAGGGTTTTTAGAAATACTATATTACGGCTGTGTGATTCATGATTTATTTTGGCTCGCGATTCTTTAAAACAACCAATTTTGTAAAGTATATTTATTAAATAATTTATTAATTCAGCGATATTAACGGCTGCTTAAATAATAAATTTCTCCCCTTTTACTAATGTAGACGTATCACGCTTGTGATGCGTGCGAGAGGTCACATGGTACGACGTCGCTGCTCATTGGCCACAGTGAATAAGAGGCGGGGAATAAAAGTGGCGCTCTTGTTTGTTTTATGCAAACGCTGCAGAATCGACCCAGATTTAAATTATCGCATTATAATATTGATTATTGACTCGTATCTACTATTAATTATACACCCAAGTGTGAATATCAGGGGTTTGAATGAATAAATGAGCGTTTTTGTTCCAGGTGAACTCCGTGTGCTGGGCTTCTGTCACTCATTCAGACTCTCACGTCCTGTATCCTTTTTTTTTTCTTCATTCATTCATTTGTATGTTCCATAATCCTCATTCATACCCGGTGCTGCTATTTTCCTGATGTGAAAACTCCTCAGGTTGTGCCTGGTGGGTATATCTCAGACTCCAGGCTGCGTCAGTTTACTGCCTGCGTCTCTGTTCAGTAACTCCAATCCTGGTGAGCCTTTTCTTCTGCGCCACACGTTGTGCTTTTGTACCTCCAGTTTCGGCGGCCAACGTTTGCTTCTTTAGTTTTTGCGTTTAGAGCGACGAGGCTAATGTAGCTAACAAGGTATTTTATGAATACTTGCTTCTTCAGTGATGTCACACAGTGCTTTAGGACACAGTGTGTCGTCTATACACATGAACAACATGTAGCTGAACGCTGGAACGTAGCGGAAGTGGAAGTGGGCAGCCATCTTGGCTCTTGGGACAGTCATTTTATTTAAATTTTTTATTGTATTGTATATGTGTTGATTTTTCACCACACTCTTGCTTTAACTGAACTTTCTGTTCTGTAATCAGACCAGCCTGGGATGCTTTGCAGTTTTAAGATCTCTACAGCGTGGTCATGTGCCTGGTGTCTGAACCCACAGGCTGATAAAACCTTCAGCACTGGTGAGGTGTGTGTGTGTGTGTGTGTGTGTGTGTGTGTGTGTGTGTGTTTCATTTGCATACACTGGCGTGTTTATGTGCTGCACCTTTTGTGTCTATTACAAATCTAATATATTCGACACACACAGGTCTTTCCCGGAGTGTCATCGTGACTGACGCAGTGACGGGCCGGAGGCAGACGTACAGCACAGGAAGTGACGTTCTGGCCCAGCAGTTTGCACTCAGAGTGTGTTTGATCGCCGTTCAATGAAGCGTTGGTTCCACAGTGATGATGTTTACATGCACACCATTAATATAATCATTACATCATTTCGGTGGTCATGTAAACGGCATACTAAGATCTCATGTACTGGATTAAAGCTGTTTCCAGATTTCAAGAAATTCAAGAGACACCCTGATTTTAACTTAATAATAATATGTATTTATATCTATATAGTACATTTCGAGTTCAAAATCTCAAAAGTGCTTTATATATAAAAGATCAGAGCGTCAAAACAAAGTGTTTATGATCGAGCACATTAAAGAACAATGTACAATTATTAATGAATTAATTATAAATATAGTGTTAGTGTATAAATCATGAAAAGTTTATTTAACAAGATAAAAGACCCAATAGCTGTGAATAATCTAAATTAAACACATAAATAATATGGATTTAAAAACACTTATAGAGCTATAGAGCGTTCCTAACGTTCTCTGGAGAACTGTTCCAGAGTGCTGGAGCTAAACCATTTAGAGATTTAAACATCATAAGCATGACTTTGTAGTCTATGTGGAACTTAAAGATAGTTCCTTGGTGCTTCCTCAAGGCCTCCACCATCTACAGCTTTCTTCCCTCATGTGACTAAAGAAGGAGGGGGAAATGAAACTTGCCAGTTCTTCGGAAGAACCATGTCATGCACCTGCTAGTTCATAATCAGAAACATATCAGCGTTTGCATGGCACTGAGCGTGTGTGTGTGTGTGTACAAGTCCCTCAGGATGTGTTCTGTCCACTCTGATTTGTCCAAGGTTTCCACATCCATAACTACACTTTCCTTTAATCAGGTCTGCATTGTGCATCGCAGATCCATTGTTTTGTTCTTCTTCAAATCCGAGGCCACTGAATTTTGATTATTGAACATCTTGCGTAAGTGGTTTCTCTTAATCATTAGAATAATCAGATTTAAGAAAGGACAGAGACAGAATTTATTGGATTAGAGCCTTTGTTTTCTCTTCGGGTCTTCTCCTTTTCCCCTTTTGTGCTTTAGTGTTAGCATCGCAGCAAGCAAACTCTGAATAATGGGACCAGCTGAGCTCGAAGGGATTAGAGACGATCGATAACTGGCAACCCGGCCGCTCTGGCCCATAATCTACACGGGCCATGTAGGAAAATGCATTACCGCGACTACAAAGCCTATTAACAAACCCACAAGTTGTGCGTTATTGAGTGCATGTTGGTTTTATGAGGCTACGTTCAAAGAGGAAAAGGAGGAAGCGGGGAAAAAAAACAAAAACAAAGGACAAACAAATTATGCAGCCACTTCAGACTCAGCTACGGCTCGCTCTCCAAAATATTGCTTTTGTTTTCACTTTAATTGGATTCACAGTTTGAAAGCTTTATCAATGGGGCCATTGTGTGTGTGTGTGTGTGTGTGTGTGTGGGTGACCAGTGCGTGACCAAGTGCTCCTGCTACAATATATATATTGCCAATAAACACAGAGTTGTCCATTTATTAGATGTACCAATGTAGTAACTAACAAACTGGAACAACTTAAACATGACACAGGTGACACTGATGATCAGGGGCGGAGCCAGAACTGGAAAACAGGAAGTGACTATTACACCAACCTGTCTAGAGTAGTTAGTTTAAAACTAGTGCTGTGTATGGCAACCCATCATTAATGTAGTACAGTCTTTTCTGTCTTTTAATTACTCAGAGGTTGTAGTTTAGCTGGATGCTCACTGGAGACTAGTGTTCCCCCTTTATTCATTTATTCATTTATTTATTCATTCATTCCGCTTATGGGTTGTAGTTTGTCTGTTATTCTAGCTGTTGATTTGTTTATCATTTACATTTAATCATTTAGCAGACGCTCTTTTCCAGAGCGACTTACAATACGTGCAAACAGTTGAAGACGCAGCGATGCCGAGCACCCAATGAATCTGCAAGGATTCATAACCTATAGGACATAAGGCAAATGCTTGTTTGTACAAGTGCTAGAGTGGACAAGGTACTAAAGACTACAATTGCACCCCTAACTGCATAAAAATACAAGTGACGAATAGGACATTTTCAAACCTAAGTGCATACATCATACAACAAATTAAAAAACCAAGAAGTAATACAAAATCAATGAAAGGTAAGTGCAGAGAAAAGAAGGCGCTAACCTAGATACTGTTGTAAGAGGAAAGTCTTTAGACCTTTGCGAAAGGAATAAAGACATGGAGCTGTTCGGAGTGGAGGGGGAAGCTCGTTCGACCACTGAGGAGCCAGGACACTGAAGCAGCAAGATCTTGTGCTGCGAGCATATTTACACCTCAGAAAAGGACATGCCAGGCACCCCGAAGTTGAAGAACTGAGATGGTGAGATGTTTAACTCTTACGGTACATTCACATTGCTACAAAGTGAATTGCTTCCTAGCCAACAGTTGACTGCTTTGGGGGCGTGTCACTAAAATGCAATCAAGTTCAGCTGTCCAGCTGTCCACGGTACTGTGCAACAAATTGCTGCCAACCTAGCGCATCTGTTATTACATTATGCATTGTGTAGCATAACAAACTTTAACATTGAGGATATAATACTTATTTTTTTATGACTGCGTGTGCCGGTCACCATGGCAATGGCCGCCATTGGCCATGTGCTTAGTGTTTGATTAGTCTCTGTTTGATGTCTCCACCCTGTCATGTTAAGTGTACTCACCTGTGTCTCATTCGTCTCCTGATTAGTCTATGTATTTAATGCCCTCGTGTTCCAGTCCTGATTGTCTTCTGTTGTTCCATGTCATGCTCTGCGAATGTCACGTCGATGTAGTTTCCTGTTTTGTGTTTGATGTTTAGTCAGTCAAATAAAGTGTATGTTGTTAAGCGGCTTTGCGCTTGTGTCCTCACTGAGCACCCCCGACACACAGCATGACACTTACATGTTCTAATACTTGGATATGGATAAGATTGGTGCTTTTCTTTACAGTGTTGGGGATGCAGAAGACATCAGCAAGGCAACAGTATGAAATTAGGGAGGTTTGCCTTGCACTTAAGCATGTCCTTAATATAGGCTAAAATATGCAATACAATTGGTTTCTGCATTCATTTCTGTATAAAAGTATTTAGGTGGGTTTGCATTTATCATTCTAAAATATATATTTTAAATTTAACATTGACCTGCTGCCACATAAGTTTCACTCCGCTTATGTTGGTTCTAAATCTTTGTACACTTTGTAGAATTTAATGAGCAATTCTTGCTCGGCAGAGGAGGAGAAAAAATCTGCCCTTTCTATGCGGTCTTTAACTGACATTTTGCTATTCCCGCAACCGATTGTCAGGGCTGCTTATATATGGCATGCACGCGCATAAACCTCGATTACCACAGCCAGACTTGAATTAACAGAAACAGGTCGCACCTGGATTTTATAAGTGGAACGCGCTGACCCTGGAGTGACCTGTCTGGCTAATTTAAGTGAGGCTATTTCAAATAAGCTAGGTTTTTATTAGCTCGCTTTCTGGAATACCCCACTAATTAGAATGTTTGTACACATTAAGGTGGGCTGTACTTCCAGGTGTATAACTTGCATCTGGTCAACGGTCAAGTCAAGTGGCCTGTTTTAAGTAGTGGTATATTCAAACGTAACTGACTGAACCAAAACATTGATGCAAATGGTGAGTAAAAGCTTTAATATACTAATATATATAGTTTTATAGATGCATTCTGAGTCTGCTGACTGACAGAGTGAAGCAAGTCGTGAATGCAACTGCAGGACTATTCCATGATTCCCATAGTCCTCCGGTCCAAACATGCTTCCTGTCTGGGACTACTCACTCTGCTGTTGATTATAGCAGCACTAGCCAATCGTGGGCGTCTGTGAGCTTATGTATACGGAAGAGGACGGTTAGCGCTTTCCTCCAAGTGCATTCGGCTGCCCTGTGACATTGCATGAGCAGCAGTTCAAAACGATGCGGTAGCAGAGCAGCACGTGCCTCGGAGAAAGCATGTGTTAGCCCTCACCCGCTCCGATTGGTAGCTGTGCGATAGAGGAGAACTAGCTAGCAGGTAGAGTATTGCCAATGACCAAATTGGGAGAAAATGGGGTTAAAAAAATAGCTATATTGTAGCTTTTGGATATCTTTCTTTGTGTTTCAGAAATTAATTCCAGCCAATGTACTGATGTCCCGCTGAATGTTTGTACATGTTTTGAATATTTCTCCTTTTTTTAACCAATGTATTTTTATCTCATACTCAATACATGTTTTAGTATTGAATATATTACATTTCAGCATGCGGCTTGACCATGGGCATGACACAAGGAGAACCCTTGCCACGCCACATTCAACAATCTGATTGGCCGCCGCCTAGTGATATTCGCTTCTACTTTTTCTGCTGTCATCGTCTTCTTAGCTCCCATAATCCTCTGCGTAGGATTTTCACCTGTCTCCATAGAAAATGAATGGGAGGCGGGACAAAAAACGCACTGCTGCAATGTGGATGCACCACAAATACACACACTCTCTCTCTATCTGTCTGCAAACAGCTAATCAGATCAAGCCTGGGAGCAGAAACAATTGTAATTGGTTAAATGCAGCAATCAATGGAAATAGAGAGGAGGTGGGGCTTATCGCACCTTCAGTTAAATAAATGGTGTCTGGTCTAGCACTGTTCTTAAAAAAAAACTGAAAGTGGTTAGCTTTACTGCTGACTGAACCATCTGCTCTTGTTTAATCCATCTGCAGATTTTTATTTAATGTGTTTAGTTTAAAGTGTAAGCATCACCTGGACTATTTCCCCTTATGTGAAACCTGGTGTCACGCTGTTGACGGGGTGGTGGACACAAGCACAAAGCCGTTACTACATTTACACATTTATTAACAAACACGAACATGAACATGAACTAAACATACATGCAGCATAACACAAACATCAAGCGACAATCTGGATGGGGACACGAGGGCTTTTTGTACAGACACTAATCACGCAGACACGGACGGGAAACAGGTGGATGCCCTTGACATAAATCACACAGGGCGGGGCTAGACAGATACAAACACACACACATGGCTACTGGCGGCCTTTGCCATAGCAACCGGCACGCGCCGCCAGCAGGGTAGTCCGATGGCCGGAAGACCGTGACACCTGGCAATAAAGTGAGTTTGAGTCATATGATGGGGATTCATGTATTTTGCTAACTTATTTTTTACTTTTTTATATATCACTCATCTCTACTACCGTATTAATATGTAGGTCAAAACAGTATGCCACTGTAGTATGTGATTACAAACATATTCTGTGCACATACGCACATTTACATAACACAGTTCTGAAAGTAGAACTGATTTAATAGTATAGTATACAGTATATACTGGGAGGTTATAATGAACACTCATAATCTTGGTGCACTTCCGCTGATTACTGTCAGTACAGAAAAGAGAAGCTTTATCTCAACAATTACATTCTCACTCTCCTTAAAAGCACGCCTATAATGTCATCACACTCTTGTCACTCAGATGGGTTTTATAAAATAAATTATTATTGTGGCAGAACTTTTTGAAATGAGTTTTTGAAATGCTACAAAGTAGTCAGTTGTCATTGAAGAATGAGTATTGTCATTGAATAATCTTTCAGTGCATTATGAAATAATGAAAGTACACCACGAATTTAAATCAGGAGATACTGATTCACTGAAGAACTAAAGATGCTTTTATATTCTATCTCTGTCTTTTTGTGTATGGTGTGTATATGCTGTTCCGGCAACATCATCTCTAACATTATGCTGTAAAACAAAGTACCTTCAAACCTCTCCTTCATACTCCCACTGCATTCCCAGGGCGTTCACTGCGGAGATGCTTAACTTTCTTTCTTCTCCCTCTTTTTTTCTCTTTAATTCTATTTTCCGGAACCATGGCCATTGTTATGCATCGTGACAGGTCATTTTTCACACCAGCGTTGCTAATGGGAGAAATCAATGCCAGGTCAGGAAAATGCCATAATCTCACCCCCACCATTGCACTAATTGTCAATTATGCATGTTTAATGGCTATTTATTGGGGTAATTCAGCACATGGCTGGCTCTGCAAAAGCCTTTGCTTTAATTGATGTGTTATCTTTAGGGATGTAATTAAACTGAATGGAATACATGCTCAAGCATCGAGGAGGAAATGTATAAAGCACTCTCAGAAAGGTTCTGATGGATAAATGTGAGTGCATTTTGCAGTGTTTGAAATGCTTTTCATTTTTCCTGGATTTATGTGTGAAAAATTGGACTCTTTATATGGAAGAAAAATACCTGAAGTTGTAAATGGTGCAGGGTGATCGTTCTCTCTTTCCATCTCTCTCCTCTGTCTGCTTCTTTCTTTATAAATATTCACCAAGCAATCACCTGCTGAAGAAGATTGCTTCTCAGCATGCCGCCTCCAGAGAGGGAGTGAGAAGGGAAAAGGGAGAGAGAAAGAGAATGAGAGCAGGAAGAAAAGGCAAGAGAGGATAGGAGACAAAAACAAGAAAAGGAAGACAGGAAACAACTCGTCACCTTCCATACAGCTGGAACAGAAAAATGCAGAGGATTGGAGACGGATAGAGAGAGAAGCAAAGAGAGAGAGATGACTTGGCCAACATTGGATCATTCAAAAATTCAGTAGATATCCTGTCATCTGTCCAAGCACTTAAGTCCTCATTCATTCACTACTCTCTAGCTAAATGTCTTGCTCTGCTCAATATCTCTGCCACTGCCCTCTGATTACACACCGCAGTCGATATATAACAAGCAGGTTGAAACCTCTCATCAGAACCTGCTGTTGCCTCTATTTTGTCCTCTCCAAGCCTCTGTAGCCAGGTGTCTCAGTCTCCATGCATGTGTGAAGGCTTGGTGGCCACGGAAGCACTGGCTGCATGTGCTGGTTGTGTTCATAAAGATAGTAGGTGTATTATTCATTTATGGGAATATGGAAAATAAATATTTCTAGGAATTCTAAAAAGCTAGGATGTTTTCATTGGATTTCATACAAATGAAGTCTGAGACTTGTGAAACACCACCAGCCAAGGTTCACCTTTGGTCACCTCACGGCTTCTGTGAAAAGTTGCATTCAATCACATAGCAGAGACGATAGCAGATGGCCGGCATGCAAATACACTCTGTACCTATGAGAAAGAAAATAGCTCTCCATACCAGGAGGTGGCAGTAGGTTGTACTTGTAATCAAAAAAGTTTTGCAATAGAAATCACATACTATTGTGCTAAATATTATGTCAAAATAGTACGTCACTGTAAATGTTTTTACTGCGGGTCGTGGAGAAAGGACCGATGGCAGACCAGGGTTGGGGAACGGAGCTTTTATTTTGAAAAAACCCAAAAGAAAAACCAAGGGAAAAATAAAACCCTTTTCAGGGAGGCTTTTCAGCCGCGTCCTCAAACCAAAAACAAACCCGAAACTTAAGAGGAGGCAGTCAGCAGATCCAGGCTTGGGTCTCGGCTCCTCTCTCTCTGAGATCCGGCCCCCCACTGAAAGGAGAGCGACACATAAATAGGCAGCCGGAAATCATCCACAGGTGAGACCACTCAGTGATTACCTGTGACCTCGCCGTGACCCCGCTCTCCGTCAGCCACCGACGCTCGACCACGCCCCCTCTGCCACATATCTATTTTGACAATATGGGAAATATTTGGAAGAAATAAATTAGGCTCTCCATCTATCCGACTTTGTAATTACGACTTTGCAACTGGGAAATATGGCCATCTGAGAGGAGCCTGTGAAGGCAGCATTAACCTTCATGTTCTGTTCACTACTTAGCAATGGATGTCCTATTAGCCCAGGCCTTATCTTTAGATGTTATAGCATTACAAATGTAAGATATATTTTATACTAAGCAATATTTATGGAAACAGACCCCCTAAAAGCCCTTCCCTTGCTTGGGGATTATTTGGTGGCAAATGTGAGTGCACTTGTTGGAATGTGAACAATAGACTAAGGGAATATTTTTTTCATATTTACAATCACTACTTGTTTTTAACACTTTTTACCCTCAGGTAAATTGGTTCGAACATAATCTTTGTTTTTTTCTTGCGCATTAGAGACATTGAAGCAGGCATATAACGTTTCATGTGGGAAAACATTTGACTATTTTTCCACATTTCTTTTTCTTTTTCTTTTTTAAATGTGTCATTTTGACCCAAACAGAATATAAGGGTGTAATGTGAATGGAGCCATATAAGTGATGAAAGGGGAAAAGCCCAACTGATGCGCTTATGGTGAGAGTGAAGGGAAGCCGAGAGCGGAGGCCCTAATTGAGCCTGTCTGCTTGTTTCCAGCAGCTGGGACTTGTGGGTAGATTGGAGTTGACTCTGCTCGGAGCGAAGCTAACGCTGCTCAGAAAGAGTCCACAGCCGACTAGCTCATTTTTCCTGGCTGTCATAATGCATGTGGGGATGCGGAGGAGGATCCTAACAGGAAAGAACAGCATCTGAGATTGGGCTGTTAGCTCACACACGTGTGACGACGACTGCCCACAGATGGGGAAATACCACCCAGGTTTATGGTCTTCAAGTACTTCATTCTATTTTGGTTCAGTCTTTCTGGTCTTATCTTTATTGTCTTGATCATCTTTCAGTTCAGCTGTTCTTATTTGAGTCATTTGGAGCTAAAAGTACAGGCTTTCTTGCACTGAATTTACTCCACTGGAATAACTAATTCATCTCTGCGTTGGCCCGCAGTAACCATTGCTCAAATGCTTGACATTCTCAACTTTCCAAATGCTGACTCTGTAGATATATGTTACACGTACACTTATTTATTAGGCAGGCACTTTTATCCAAACTTACAAATGAGATAGAAGACAACAACCCAAACATAGAGGAAAGCAGCTGAGGGTTAAAGGCCTGGCTTAAAAGCACAACAGTGACTCAGTTCTGAGTCGCAGTTCTGGGATTTGAACTCATCCAGTCCCTAGCACAGAACCTTAACTGATGAGCTACCAATGCTCAAAGACACGCCCTTCAAACTTTACTGAGTAGGGGTAGTTTTATGCTTGCCCTCAAACAGGTTTGCTGAGGTAAATTGGCGTTACCTTATGTTAACCAGCAAGCTAACATTTGTAATAAAGCTTATAACCATGGATGAATATGAGTTAAAAGAAACCCTGACACTTTTGCTAACTGGCTCGCAATATAGGTAAAGATTATGAACATTAATGAATATGACTTAATAATCGTTCCAGAAATCCTGTCAGGTTAGCTCATGTTATCTATCTGGCTAGCATCATAAGTAAAGAACATGAACATTTATGAATATGACTTAATCCCCTCAGAAATCCTATCAGGTTAGCTCATGTTAGCTATCTGGCTAACAAAAGGTGTGAAAAAACATGTGCATATTTGTATGCCAATGTGTATGTCTCTCACCATCCCCTATTCCCTATAAAGTGCACTATTTAGGGAGTTTTGCCATTCTATAAGTCATGCCTGGAAGCCTATTGTAGAATACCCAGAGTAGTAATGAAATCCCTCAATGCACTGCAGTGGGTTAGTGTCCAAATTATGTAACGTAGGCGATCCTGAACACCCATATTACACTTTGAGTAGGGTGCCAATTTTGGACACAGGGAAGTATTTTCTTCTACTTATACGAATGCCCACGTTCCAGTTTCTAATCTTCAAGGCACATTGAAGTTTGACATTTAGAAAAAAATGATGCAGGAATGATCGAAGAGCCATTCTGTCTCTCACACACAGATTGTAATGTCACTTTTGAACATATATACTGTGCAAAAGTCTTAGACACCCTATATTTTTTTGTTATATAAATTTAGTCCTAGATGTTTATTTGATGTCTTCTGCATTAGTGTGTCATTAGAAAAGAGCAAATTTTAGATTTCCAAACATTCATTTT
>JAOUQW010000021.1:6929062-6940911 GCA_028565825.1 Olivaichthys viedmensis
GCTGATGTAGCCAGTCACAGATGCTGTGTATTCCTCCAAATCAGTGGAGTCATTGTATGTAGCAGCCTCCCTGAAGAGGAGGCCGGTATCACTGGTATGTATTCAAAATGAAACGGCACATATTAGGCTATTTAATATATCAATTAGCAGTCAAGTAATTAGTTTAATAGACATTTATTTTAATGAAGATATTTAAGTATTTGTCCCAAATTGATCACATAAACAGGGCTTCTGAGAACTACTGTGCTGTTGTATTGCTCATTCAATTTCCAGGAAAATAATCTGACATAACTCCCACATGCATGAAAGTGTACATTTTGTATATTTAATCATTTTAAATGCATTGCATTGGTCAAAAGTTACCTATAAGGCTCCTCAACAGTTGCCAGGTGTTGTGAACTTACCCCACCTAAACTCTTTGTTTGGAGTATGTTTAACCTTGGGTTTGTAGGACTCGGCTCCATACGTTCGGAGGAGTGTGTACAGATGGGTCCTGTTCATGTGGTCAGTGAGGCAGAACTGCCTGCTGTCACTGCCTGGGTTCGCACATTCAAATAGGTACAGAATTAGAGACTCACACCATGATTTTCTTCCTCTATTACAGAAGTGGCTTAATAAATATTCAGTGGTATGTATTTATAATACTGCCATTGACTTGCCTGCTTTGCTTTTCAATAATTCCACACTTAAGGTGATGTGAGTATACCTCATGTGGTGTTCATAGGTGGTGTTGGTCGACCTATAAGGTCATTACAGTCATTTGAATATTTTTGTGTCCCTTTGTCCTCCACTAACTTTATAATGGCTCTTAAAATATTACTCAAACATTTCAGTAACACTTTTTATAAATCCTGTATACATATAGCTTTATGAATGTGCTTACAATTCTTTGTAATTCTTTGTAACAATGCTTAATTAATTTTTTTAAGCAACGGTGTGTAATATTTGGGGATTTAGAGACCACTCTGGTAGAAATATGTTATTGCAAGCAACTTACAGAAGAACATTTTTTAATGTCAGTTTATCTGATTATTATGAGTGGCAAGTTAATACACATTCAAGGAGAACTAAAGGATGAATGACTCTGAGGATGTAATTATCTGCTGCTGTTATCATATTCTCCTCTGGATTACAGAAGTATTGTGAATATGAAAACTATTGTGCACCTTAACATGACTGCCACGGTAGTAGATTTAGAGACAAAACAAACAAAAAGCAAAAAAGTAATGTTCTCCAAAAGCTGTAGCTGTGCTCGTATTGGCATAGTTTCAGTGACCATCCATTTGACGGACAATGCTGCCACGCCACACACAATTCACACTTTTGCAGTACTACCTGCACCAGTGCCATCAATGTCGTACTGTGGAGCCATTTCACCGAACGAGCACAGCTATACCGCAGCCCTGGTGTCAGAGCAGCCATGAGCGTTGCAGGTAAGGAGATATGCTCTAAAAAATGCAAAACATTGAAACATTGTAAACATTGTACTTAAGGGTAGTGTTCAAAGGGCTACATGACATCATAGGCATCGGCTGCCATAAAGACTGCTTTTGTCCATTTTGATGTCAAGTCAGATTTTTGTTGACATATGGTTGTGTTATGACATTTTCCTGGTTGACTAGAACGTCATGACAACTGATGTTCTTCTGGACAAACATTAAAACCAAACTCACTCTAATTTAGGGTGAGAAAAATATACATAACTCCTTAATTACAGTGTTATGACATTGCCATACGTTTATTTACAAATCTTATAAATAGTAAAAATTTAACTCACTTTACTTAAGGAGCAGAGAAAATATACATGACTTTTTACATTGTCATAAGTTGTCATCAGTATTCATAAAAAACCTTATAACAATATTGATGTCATTAACTTGACATTAAAATTGAAGAAGGCGGTATTAATGCCAGCTGACACTTATTGGAATATGCCTTTATACATTTTTATGTAGGTTTATACAAGTTGTCATGAAGGGTTTATGTATCTGTCATGTAGGCCACTGAACCCTGCCCTTAAGTAAAGTGTTACCAAACATTGTTTATGAACAATGCCACAATACCACAGTTTAGAAACCAAAAAGGTGGAATAACAACAATTATGAGTGGTTTGTCTTCAGAAGTTCAAGACACACCTGAAGACTCAGATCTTCCGAGAGCACTTGAACATTGATACCCTCAGCATCTCTCTCTGATTTATGCATTTCTAGGTTCACTCTCTTTTGCCATGTTGTTACCGGTTAAAGTTATTGATGACCAGTGTTACATACGGCAACTTATATTATTGCTATTGCTGTGTATTACTGCTGTTATTGAAGGTTAGCCTTCTAGGATTTGTAACTTTGTCTGACTGCTTCATGACTAGTGTTTGTAGCAATCCTAAGTACTAGCACTTATTCTAATGTTCATGTTTAGTTGTAGTTCTCTCTGTGTGAGTGGATGTGTGCCTTGTCTCTCTCTCTCTCTCTCTCTCTCTCTTCTTCCTACAACTATCTTTATTTGTTTTTGGTCAACTGGTGGAAACTTACAGCACTTCACTGCCAGCTCCTTTAACAGCTCTACACCTTTTAAGTATTCTGCTTCATTTGTAAGTTCACTAGAATGAAAGGATCTGCCAAATAAATATATATGGATGAATATAGTATATGGAAATGTCCAAAAAAAGCCAAAAATACTTATCTAGCACCACCAAATCCTTGTCTTAACTGCAAAGGCATTTCAAATTATGGAGTAATTCAGACACATAAAGTGAATAGTGATAAATAACATGTTTGTAACAAAAATGTAATAATAATTTACTGGAACATTATGAAGCATTGAGTTTAATTTTTTTTATAATACATTGTTTCCAGAAATTACAACATTTGTAGAAACCTTCATGGAAAGTGTTGCAACATTTTCAATTTCACTTTATCATAGTTTGTGCAGGTCTCTGTCATCATCTTTGATACCACATTAATATGTTTATGCTTTTTCGTTGCATAATGGTTAGCATAATGTAAGTTCTCTCTCTTCCGACCAGGAAGCAAGCGTATTGAGAAACCTTTTTTAAGGCTATTTGAATGCAAAAGGGTGCTATTATTTCTTCGGACTGAGTGACCAGGGCCAAATCATCTCATAATGGAATAAGATAGAATATTGAGGCTATTATTCACATTTAATAGTAGGAGTGCTGATGGAGAATCAAATTTCTCTCATTAGTCACAAAACGGGATCCCAAATCAGCACTATGACTGGCAACCAAAATATTCTATGCAGCTTTTCTCAGTTGTTTAATAACAATTACGAAAATTAGCATTTTTAAAACAACTAACTTGAATCCCAAAATACTTATTTTTGCAAAACAGCACACAGTTTCACCAAAACACATAACATCACATTAAAAAGCTAATAGTAAACAGTCAGTTAAAGAAAAAATAAAATAAAATAAATAAATACAAAAAAACAACAACTGGATTTCCTCATTGTTTAACACTCAGAATATTACATATTTTGTACTGTTATGAGCACAATATCAAGAAAGTACTAAATTATAGTTCACAACAAGAAACAGGGCCTAGAACTGCACATTATAGTAAGATACAAAAAATAGTAAAGCACCTATAACAGGTGGGAGGCATGGTGGTGCCTCACAGGTCCGGGATTTGATCCTGAGCTCCGGTTACTAGCTCTGCCAAGTTTCCCATGTTCTCCCCATGGGTTTGCTCCAGGCACTACAATTTCCTCCCACCTCCCAGAAACATGCCAGTAGGTGAATTGGCTACTCTAAATTGCCCCTAGATGTGAATGTGTGTGTGTGATGTCCTGCTATGGACTGGCGTCCCATCCAGAGCATATTCCTGTCTTGTGCCCAGTTTTCCTGGGGGAGACTCTGGATCCACCATGACTCTGACCAGGCTAAAGCAGTTATTGTAGATGAATGAATGAATATAACAGGTTTGAAATAAATGGAAAACATTTTGTTTCCTTATAATTTCAACCAAAAATGTAGATGTTCTACATTCACTTCATGGATTGTTTGGTAATCTGTACTTATCAGATAAAATGCAAAGTGTAATATAATTGCTTACAGTTAGGACCTAAAGGATGCATTATATTGTTAGAACTATTTACTTTACTACAAGCAAATAACAATAGACAATTGCATAAATGCATTTTCAAATGGAATCTTGTGAAACTGAGTTTTATTTCTAAGAAACAGAACACATGGAGAAAGTCAACGTTGCCTATGACAGCAGAGAGAGAGAGAGAGCATAAAAGAAAAAGACAGTAAGATAGAGCAAGACAAATAGAAAAAGAATAGATAGAGAAAGAAAGAGGGAGATGGGTGCTGAGAGAGAAAGCAATACAGCAAGAAAGAAAAGCAAGAGGAAAAAAAGGAGAAAAGAGAGCAATCCAGAAAGAAGGAGAAGACACTGTTGGAGAGAGAGACATTGTGAGAGAGGGTGAGAGAGAGAGAGACAGCAAGAGAGAGAAAAAGGGAGAGAGAAAGAGTAATACAGCAAAAAAGAAGGAAAGAGCGGGAGAGAAGTTGAAAAATGTAATAAATATTATAGTCAAAGATGACAGAGAGAGTGATAGGGTGAGAGAGAAAGACACAATAGAATCAGATAGATGTTATTTCTCTCTTTCAGCAATATGAGGAGTGTGTTTTCTCTATAAAGTACGCTACACCTTTCATATAAGCTAATGTTAGTAACACACTATCAGCTGCCTCCAACACCTCCAGTTTGATGTGAATCTCAGATGTCTATGATATGGATTTTAGTCATCCAGTACTTGTGGTCTAATGCTGAAAAGGTTTCACAGTTCATCCAAACTGATGTGGCCTCTGGGTGTCAAAAATGTCTTCATAGTTCTAACAGTTTAATAAGTTTAATAACAAATAATATTTTTGGCATTGTACCCATCAAGTAAACTGTCCCTTAAAGTCCCAGGACTGCCGTTAGTTTCACTGTAGTAACTGAATAATTCATAGTAATTATTGAATGTTAAGCTTTAAGATTAATAACTGAATAATAAGCCAGGACTTTAGGGGTTAACCTATGGACGCATTATGTTAGAACAATTTCTTTAAGTAAAAGCATATGTAAGTCAGAATTGTCTCACACTTGAAAATTGTAACACAAGTTGAAAAGATATGAAGGTTAAGGTTAGGGGCAAGGTTAGTTTTAGGGGCAGGGTTAGTGTTTACTACGACTTTATTTATATAAATTCAAGTGAAGTCCAACCACATTGCCAACATTAGATCAGATTGATGCAAGTTGCAGAAAATTGCATAGAAAGACTTGCCTTGGAGTCTGTTGACAAAAGAGTTTCAGAGGTGATCAATCAGAATGTAGCTTTACAGACTGGGCTACTGTGCATGAACTCCACAACTGTGATTAAGCAGTTGAGAGAAAATCGTAAGCAGTTTGGAGTTGATTCAGCTACTGGATAGTAGCACAAATCCAATCATCTTGACTTATTACTATTGAATATTTTTTTATCTTAGATAACTCTGACCTCCCTCTCTGCCCTCTTGCAAGTGCTGTTCTTACCCACCAGCTCACTGTAACTGAAAGAGCATAACATAATTTCAGCCTTTGCTTCAGATGAGTCCAACACAACTACAGCAGAGAGAGAGATCAGGGGATGGCAGACGGTTGGTATATGTCTTCATCTTTCCCAGCATACTCTGTGCATTTCATTGGAAATCCATAAAAAGCATATTCACCTGGAACCTTGATTAAGTTTGAACTCAGCTGGAGAGAAATCTAAATGAATCTGAGAGATTGTACTGCGCCCTCTTTTCCCCATTACCTGGGGCTGGCCTCGTTAAGGTAAGAAATATATGTTCATCCTTGGCGCATGTGAAATGGAAGGGTAAATCTAGATTTAACGAATGCAGAATGTTCTGGAAGACCAGCGGCTACTGCTGCCATCATCGATCTGGCTAAATCTCTATGTGTAGACGTGGATTGGAAGATCAGGAGGCCAAAGTATCTTGGTGTTGTATGATGGTGAAAATAAGCAATTAGAGTTCACGGACCTTGGCCTAGTCATCCGTCTCTATGGACTTCCTGTTCTCCCAATTATTCCTGTGTCTCAGATTTGCACATCTTAATAAAGTAGAGATGCTAAAATTAACGGGGGAGCAACTAACCTTTACTGCCAGAGGGGTTATTCCCACAGAGAAAAACACATAGTTCTTATTTCTGTCTTTGTCTGTCATTCTCAGTCTCTTTCTCTATCCCTCACTCTCTCTCCTGGGTAAGTATAAAAAACAACTTAGTATTGTTTGTAATGTCAGAAGTGCAAACCACTATGTGAAATGAGTGATAGATGTCCCACTTATTGTGACTGATTACACTGGAACACCATGGTGGTGGCTCGCACAGTTACTGATGGTAGACAACATGGCCTTGTGATTGCAAACTGTATGAAAAGTTATGAAAAGTTATGAATGATTAAGATAACCTTAAAAGGTTCTATGTAGAACAACAGAGTGTTTCCCTATCAGAGAGGATTCCAAGTAGAACCTCTTTAGGAAACTTCAAGAATCCTTGAAGAAACCTTTTTCTAGGAGTGTAGTAGCAACCTGAGCTCATGCAAAATTCATAGGAATCATTACAACGGACACCCAACATTTTTGTTGGACTTTGATTTTTGAACTTTTCATACATGTTGACTCATGAAAAAAATTAGGAATTTGTAATCATGAGACCATTTTTTCGGTATTAAATTTTTTTTTGTCTATTAGTCTATTTGGTAGTACATTTATTCTTTGGGGAGGCACTTTTATCCAAATCCGCTTACATCTGACGTAGTATACAATCTACGGAGACTGTGCTCAAGGGCTCAGCAGTGAGTCTCTGGCCTAGGATTGAAACTTACAATCCAGCACAGATCCATAACAGGTGTACTACTACTTTCCCCTAGTTTTATTTGAATTGGTTTTGGAATTACTTGCAGTATTAGATATTTAAATCAGTTTTATAATAACAGTTAAGGACAGCAAAAGGGTCAGGAAAGCTGATCCTGGTTCAGTGTAAAACAGAAATACCCACCAGATACTCTGACACTCTGACAAGTGAGTGGCTGGGAAATGGGCACTTAAAAAAAGCTATGAGAAACTCCTGTATATGCAAAGCAAAAAGGGAAAGGCAACTAATTAAAAGTAACCTAATTTACAGTAGATTTAGTAGGAGTGCAGTGAGATGTATTTGGCATCAATATTGAGCTAATGCAGATTTAAAGCACAGAAAAACCCCACTCCCCAGAATCTAATTCTGGATAATCAAAAGCTGAGAGGCAGATAGAGGCAAGCAGTTCATTAATGTTTCAAACAGCACTGTAAAACAGAGGCACACAGCTGATTATGTGTATATTCAAAAAACATCATAGACATAGGACATGATTTTAGAGCAATAATCATCATTTTCAGGCATGATCTTCTCAGCTGTTATTTTATATTATAATAATATAATATAATATAATACATAATATAATATAATAGCAACAGATGATCCTCTGAACTCTAATCCAACTTTACATGATCTAATAAACTCTTTGCCAACCTCATGTAATCTACTGAAATCTCACATGATTTACTAAACAACATTTTGCCAATGTTTGTCAAGAATTTATGCGATCTAATCAACCCTTGGCAAGCTTTGTGTAATCTACCAAACTTGGACTCAACATTACAAAATTTAAGGAATTGCTAGCCATCTACGCATAATCTGCTATGGAACTCCTAGCCAACCTACATATCTACAGAGCTACTAACCAACCAGATTTAATCTACTGAACTCTTCCTACCAAAAATAATTTAATTGGCTCACATCCACTAAAACCTTACTTAACTGCACATAATCAACTGAACTCCTACTCATCCATGTAATCCACTGAACACATTATACCATCATCCTGCTTCTTTATCCCCAAACTATGCACAGAATGATTTGATCTCCATAATTACATACCTGCACTACAGCCAGCTCATTATATGTTTCTAACACATTGTGTATTCTACCTCTTGTGAACTGTTGATGATACTGACCTTTTGTACTGCAACAGGCAGCGTCAAGCAAATTCCATGTGTATGTCTAGTAATAGCAATCAAATCCTATTCTTATTCTGGTTCTCACTAGATGATACACAACCATCAGACATAATATAAATATCATTACCCATTCCTCCCCAGTCACTCATCATAGCCCTTCATTTTTAGTCACAACCACAGAGCATCAAAAGCTGTTCGGGAGTTTAGCAAATATTTAAGTGACATGGTCCATACATCTTCTTCTCTATGGCCGTGCCGAACGAGTGTTCCATTTCTCGCTATGGCCTAATAGTGACAATGTGATACATTACCCATTTCCACACTTTAATGACCAATCCACGTCCAGTGATTAATGTGATATCTTATGATGCCACATCTATGATAAATCTTTTATAGACACACAATCAATCCTGGGCACAATCAAGCCAGGGCTAAGAATGTTCAGCAGCTGTAAATAAGCAAGAATTACTGAAAACAAACTGCACCAAGTGCTTCATCTGTGCGATGCAGGAAATGAATGTGAAATTTACATGATTTTGTGTTCTTTACCCAAGAAGCACAGGGAGACGTGGTTATTAAAGAAATAATACATGACAGAATCTGCGTACCACAATTTTTTTAGTAAAATAAAAATGCTCGGACATGCTAACTTGCTATTTCTATTAAAATGTTACAATTCTGTGACAATGTTACAATATTATCCCACCAACATTGTCTTAAATGAAGAAAAAAAGGAAAAGGAAAAACGTGAATGGAATTTAGGTAGTTTTTGCTTATCCTTTTACTTACAGAACTTGAAAATACTTTTCAACTTAACAAAACCTTAGTTTTTACAAGGGACTGCCTGGGTATTTTTTGCTCATGTAATAGAATCATGTAATACTAAGGTCACAATAACAACAATTTTCAAGTAATTGCCAATTGAAAGTTCTGTAAGTAAAAGGATGAGCAAAAACTACCCAGACAGACCCTTGTAAAACTAAGGTTGTGTTAAGTTGAAAAGTACACTAGCGTTCAAAAGTTTGTATTTTACTTGTTGCATTGTGCTATTGACTGAAATAATAAGCAGAAAATGAAATCCAAAAGATTAAACTCAAACGTCACAATATCACAAAGCCTGGCTTGAAAGTCAGATCATGAATGAACATTTTCAGAATCTGGAGTGTGAAAGCCTATGTGGGTGCTGCAGTGCATAAATTTCCTGGAGAACTGTGGACTTGTCTACGGATGAACTCGTGAGGGTCACAGGGTCAGTGACGGAGAAGGAGAAACAGAGTGCCAGAGAGACAGAAAGAGTGACAAAGAGACAGACATAAAGAGCACGAGAAAGGCATTCAGAATGGTGGGGTTATGCTCAGTAAGTGCACACTTCAACCCAATGTCCATGAAATGGAGATAAATGTGTCTGCTCTATTTAAATGGAAGCACGCCCGGCAGCCATATGGCCAATAAGCTCCCAGAAGCTAATGAACCAAAAGCAGCTATTGTTTATTGGAGTTCACCTATTCTAACCCTGGTTTGAAAGTGAGTCTACTATCTACATGTATTTCCTTTCAGTTACAGCTACATGAATTCATGACAGCCTTTTTAGAAATATGGGGATAGAGATGGAACAGAAAACAAAAAGAGAGAAAGGTTATGAAGGGGGATTTGCTCTAAACTAATGAGTCTACCAAGGGGCACATTAGTTATTTAATTCATGAACTTGTTTGGCTGTGTAAAAAGAAGAGCAGACCAATTAGCCACAAATACCTGACATGGCTGTGTCCTTGTGCTCAGACAGAGAAAGAATAAGAGAGAGAGAGGATGCAGGGCTCTCTGTCTGAAATGCAAAATAACCTACTTGCTCATGTAAGAAGACAACAGGAAAAGTGCAAGGTTGTGAGTGTGTGCTTCTCTTCCTCTTATACACATCTTATACACAAACGCACACAGTCGAGTGCATTATTCAGTGACAGTAGAGGTTCGGACTTTCAGTCGACTCGAGGCTCTGTGGATTGAGGGCTTAGCTACAGAGCTGGCCATACATATGCAACAGCAGCAACGTTTATTCCCTGTGGACAAGACACCCAGCCTCGGCATCGACTAGAAGAAAAAAGAGCCGATCTCTCTTTCATTCCCCAAAGAAAAGAATATCTTGTCCTTAGTATTAAAAGGTTCTATCTGGCATTTAGTTTGAAGATGAGTTCAGCACAATAACATTATTATTGTAATTTACTTCATTTGGTCTAATATTAAAAAAGAAGGTATAGCTTGGTATTAAAGGGTTCTACCACAGCCAACCAATCTTGACCCTGGATGAATAGGCAAAAGATGTGGCTGCAGCTAGTCAAAGTCTACCTTCTTTTTTAATGTGGTGAAAGAAAATTAGACTCTGAAACACAAGAGTTTATGGGCAAAGCAGGTAATCGTAGGGTTCTAGGCAAGCGCAGGTTCTCTAAGATAGTTATCCATGTAGGTGCTAACGATGTACGCCTTCGTCAGTCAGAGGTTACCAAGAGTAATATTGTAGAGGTGTGTAAATTAGCGAAGGCGATGTCCGATGCCGTAGTATGCTCTGGCCCCATCCCAATGCACCGTGGCAATATAATATCTTATTTACTATATGTTCATACCAAACATCCTTTCAACACATTAGCACTGTTCGTCTTTTCCCTTGGACATTGTCACGAACTTCAAGCTCATCCCGCTCACTCTGATTGGAGGATAGGTTGGTTGATGCTGTGACTGATGAATTGCTGTAGCGCGTTAATAACTCCATGGCTCACAGATGTGAACACTGTGGCTGAGGAGAGAGAGTATTATATCATATTATATTACATTAAATATTAAATTATATTTAATATTATAACATTATATTAGCATAACATTATATTAGTTATGCTTAGACCTCATTAGTTGTAATCAAGTAAAACAACAAATAAAATAACAGCAAATAAAGCACAAAACTGCTGAGTAAAGCATCTCTAAACAAAAGTGGACATGTCCCAATTGCCGGACGTGATGAACAGGCCATAATACCGCAGTAAAGATAATACCGCAGTGACGGGGCAACGATTAAAAAAGACGATAATAACAATGAACAGGTAATACCACAGTAATGATAAACAGGTGATAATATCATGGTGATGGTGAATGGGTGATAATATTGTAAAACCTCAGTTTTTTAGCCACAGCTTCATTCCCCTGCACTGACCTTTTAGATTTCAGAATGATACAATGAAAACGAAATATTTCTATATTTCAGAACGATAAACACTGATAAAGAAACCCCAATGTGTGTTTAATAAAACCTGCGGTGTGTGTGTGTGTGTGTGCACTTCCTCACTGGTGTTTATTTAAATACTAAAGCACCGACACTGACTGGAGGCTAAAACTGGATTTAAACACCCAAATTAATGTGTTTTAACAACATATTACAGAATATACTGACAAAAATCTGTGTGCGTCATGTTCAAGTGACATATTGAACTAAAATACAGCTTGATTCTGCTCAAACTACCGTTTCGAAATTATAGGACCAAAGCAAACTTGCCATGTTGAAGCCACAAATTATATAATATTTAAAACAGTCCAGTAAATTCTCACAGAATCCTGCACGGTGGTAAATCCAGTTCACTTTGGAATCATATGTTCATCAGATATCAACATATGATTACATGACTGTAAAGTGTCGGCCATACTACCTCCCCAGAGAGTTTACCACCGTGCTCACACCGTGTACATGTCGCGGTGTACATTCCACCCGGCGCTAATGCTAATGCTAACGCGAGGGAAGCGCTGAATGAACTCTATGGGGCTA
>JAOUQW010000021.1:6953995-6974777 GCA_028565825.1 Olivaichthys viedmensis
ATGTCCAATAGAAAACCAGAGGGGGCGTGAACAGAACCAAAACAAAAACACATGACAATCACAAACACGGAAGTGCGTGGCTCGCTGGAAAGTGTGGCACGCACTATAAGCGGGAGACCGCGGTGGGGAGACCGTGACACATACAGTCAGTTAAGCCTTGACTGAGCCTAATCTATAATCTATAACTGGCCCTATATCAAATATTTGTGTTGAAATAAGGTTGTAAAGAGGCAACATTACAGAGGGTATATTGTTCATTTCACCTACATTAGTCAGGTGTTTTTGAAGGGCGAATAGCTCAAATAGACTGAATCAAGAGGAAAAGACTGGGAGACGGAGTGAGGTTCTCCCATGCGTGACATTAATAATTGGGAATAGCTGTCAGCGCAGCTGTGATTTATTGCATAATTAATGAACAATTAGGTGACAGATTAATGCTGTCTTGTTTGTTTGGTAAAAAGTTTTTGAAATTTCATTTTCATGGGGTGCAACTAAGTATAAATCCAATATTGAGCATAAATGGCTGAAGTTCTTTAATTCTTTAGTTCTAAAATACTTGTTCCTATTTTCTTTTACAATTAAATTATAAAAAAGTAATTAATAAAAATACATATTTAATTTCAGTAAAATAAACTCGAACTAATTAATGCCATCACTGTATCATGTCATACTACTTATATCCATTTATATGTTTGACCATAATGCTTCCAGACAACCTCATTTTATTAATCTCTTTCCTGGGAGTTCTAAACGAAGCCATTTGTTAGTGGCAATAATAGCTAAACCTGATTTAGCTCTGTTGTGAAAGGATTCAGGCTTCTAAGACACTAAGGCTCACTGAAGAAAGCCTATGCCATTAATAGCAATGGTGAAGAAGGGGGGCTTTTGTATCCTTCCTGTTAATGGAAGAGATATTTCTGTTTCAATCACCTTCATTCCTGAGGTAAATTTCATCTCATTCATCACAGTTTAGACACAGTTACTAAACTATTGCATTGTTCTGAAACTTCAGAAACTCCTTTGTGGGGGTGAGAGAAGCTATTCGAAAGTGTCCTGTTGTGGAAGTCAATTTCACCTCTTTTGTTATGTCATTTTGAGGAATGTCAGAATGCTTGGGTACTTTGGTGTTATGAAAGCAAGCAAAGCAAAAGGATTATTGTAGACTTCTCACATGGCATGCTTATTATAGCAAGAGGGCATTTGTAAATAGTTGTTTTTATGCTGGGGTCGGCATGTCCCTTATCCAGATTCCAAGGTTAATTTGTGGAATGCTGATTTCAGAGCTCATAAAAGTTTCAAGAAAAGCCATGGCCGGGAGTTGGCTTTAATTAATTTTTTTTTTTTTTTATTGCAAGAATGAGACTAAGCAGCTAATCTATCATGGAGCTATATTACTCACCTATTTAAGATAAGAAGGATCAGAATAAATTAATTAGGATAAAGTCTAGACCAAAACTCTTCATAAGGTTAGGTAGGGCAACATTTATGTCCTTAACATTCAACTTAAAAGAATCAATCCAGACACAAGACGCATGACATGACCAGGGGTAAATGGGGCTATAGATTGTGATTTAGGTAAATGTTCTTCTTTCTATATTTCTTCTCCCCTGTATTTTTGGTCAGCAACCAGGGGGCCAACTTGGATTAAATAAAGCAATGGCACTACACCTATTAGCATATAGGGTGCAGTAATGAGCTTATCTCAAGCATTAATCTTCCCTCTCTTTTGCCTCATTGTTGCTTCTGTCAGCCATATCCATAGTGGAATAGACTCCTCATTACAGACCAATCCATAGGTAAACCAGCACAGCACAATGAAACCTCATGGGGATTGTCTTGTACCACTGAATCTTTGCTTGAAAGAAGCTTGACTACAATCAATAAGCCCTCATGTCTTCTCTCACAGGATACGACCACTGTTACAAATGACCAAAACACTATATCTGTATCTGTTTCATTGTTCTCTCTCTCTCTCTCTCTCTCTCTCTGTCTCTGTCTCTGTCTCTCTGTCTCTCTGTCTCTCTGTCTCTCTGTCTCTCTGTCTCTCTCCTTCTTTTTCTTATAGGTATATTATATATCCCTTATACTGTATGTTTATCTTTACTTTCCCATTATTTAGCTGAAATACTGTCACACTCACACTCACACTCACACTCACACTCACACATAACCCCTGATTAGAATATGCCCAGGGTCAGCCAAATCAGAAAGCTACCTATCAGCCTGAGTGCATACACACTCTCAAACAAATTGCATGAACAGCAGATTCTTTTTAAGACTTTGAAAAAGAAAGGTAAATATAACTTTCTTTTTCACAGGCACAGGCAGCATTGGACAATCCCATAAAGATGCACCTGCTAAATTCTACACTGATGAACTGTACACTGCTAAATACTGATACTCCTGATTCTACACTGCAAGGTGTTGCAAAACTGAATCTTGCATAGTTGAATCTTACACTGCTGAGTCCTTCACTGTGTAATTTATTGAATATTACATTGCTGTAACCTACTGTGCTGATTAAATGCAATACTACTGAATCATACACTAGGAAAGCATGCACTGCTGACTCGTACACTGGTAAATGCTACACTACTGAATCCTACATTGCTGCATCTTGCCGAACCCTGCACTACTGATCCCTATGCTATTCAATACTGCACTGCTAAGTGTTACACTGCTGCATCCTACACCACTGAGTCCTAAATGAATAATGTGTACTGCTTAATCTTACAATACTAAATGCTACACTACCGAATTGTGTTCTGCTGATTCTTGCACTGCTGAATCCTGCTCTTAATCTTTTACTGTTGAATCCCGCACTGCTGAATTCCACAGTGCTGAATCTTGCATTGCTGATTTCTAGACTGCTGAATCCTGCACTGCTGAATCCTGCATTGCTATTTCATACATTTATTGTCTAATTATTTTATAATTACACTGCTGAATGATACACTGCAAAATGCTACAATGTTGAATCCTACACTATCGAATCTAACTATTCTAAATCATGCACCTCTGAATCCTGCACTGCTAAATCCTGCATTTCTGAATAATGCACAATCAAATCATTAAACCGCTGATCACTAAATGGCTAAAAGGTACAATACTGAATTCAGCACTGCTGAATCATATACTGTTGAATCCTATTTCCTGTGTCAAAGTTAAACAGTTTCTTCCCATTTAATTCATATTTAGAGCCTTGCAAAGGTTCCCTCCTGTTTTAACCATTCTGCCTGAGTCATGCTCAAACCAATACTGTTAATGGTTTTCTTTCTCTCCCTCTCAGTACTCCAATCACACACAATCACTGGATCCCAATTGTACAGAGTGCGATTAATTTCTTTCCACCTGCTGTGATGAATCAGTGCAGGTGCCAATAAAATCATGCCACCCATATGAGAGCTGCTCTTAAAACAAGCACTGTGGGATGTAAGAGCAAAAGGCTTAGCCTGTTATCATGATGGAGCAAGGCCTGGCCGACCGCTGTGTTTTCACTATTTATCTAGCATTCACACCGAAACACAAAAATACATATACTTTTCACAAACTCATTCTGACTCTTGCAAACCTTTATTCTGATATGCTACAGGAATATTTGCAATAATGACTATGTTGGTATATCAAGTTACCTCATATCTACATCATAGTAGGCCTAGAGTTGTTTTATACAATACTTCTATGCTCACTTATGTGCCCACTTACGTTCACACTCGCATGAATTCATGGATGACTTATGGTATACACCAGTGGACACCAACTCATTAACAGATATGGTTAAAACTGTATAACGTACTGTGCATTGAAGGCTACAAGCATGTTCACATCTCTGTTTTCCCTCTTGGCCTACTTATTTCAGTCTCATCCTATTTCTGTCTCACATGCAGAATACAATTGTCTCTCCCTCAAATCAAAGCTTGTCTTTAACTTGCACTCTGAAGTTTTAAGATGTGTGTGAGAGAAAGATTGTGTATGACTCAAGCCCAGCAGGAGGACCCCATTTACCCAGGGCCCGGTACATCATTAGCAAAGGAGTGAGACCAGCCTCTCTTTTTCCATTCGAGGCACACACAGACATGCGCACGCGCGCACACACCCACCCACACACACACACACACACACACACACACACACACACACACACACACACACCACATCTCCATACCTCTGTTCTTAGGCTATCAACCCAGGGAGCCCAGCATCGATCTCCATCCCTTATGATGGCTGTCTGAGAACAGAGGCACTATTGGCCATCATGCTGCGATCTACATCTCCTGGGAAGTAAAAAAAAATAGCATGGGTTTCTCCTCTCATCGTCTTAACTGCTCTCTCTTCCTCTTTAAACAGGGGTCAAACAACAGTGCTACAGAAATGTATTAGACTATGGGGGAAAAAATGTAGCATCAGGGGTATCACAGAAAGCTGATGATGTCTTTCCCAGCAGAATGCACTGTAAAATGGTTGTGCCTCCCCAGTTGAGACGGGGTGCTTGTTAAGCTCTGTTGCTCTGTAAAAAAAAAAAAAAAAAAGCCTGCTAAGTGTTCACTCCCCGTTTTGCCAAGGGGCAAGAAGAACTGTCTTTACAATAATGTGCAGTAACAAACAGTGAAAACACTGGCTTTTCTATCAGAAAGAACTACCACAGCCAATTTATATGATAATGTTTTTGGGGGGTGCTCACATTTTCTGTTACATGTCTGCTGCCTTTTTTCCGCTTGTTTTAAAAAGTGGAAAGTAATTACATAGAATAGGGGAATGTGGCCAAATGGTGGTAAGCAGCTTAAGCAGGGAATAGCCTGAAGGTGCTGCCATGACCGCCACACACTCGCAAGTGAAATACATCAGACTCACAAAGAACTTTTGGGCTGAAGTCTGCATGTTGTTTAGATGATAAAGCCAGCTGGCTTCGGCCATAGGACTGATTTTGGCCCCATCATTTCTTATCATGGGGGAAGAGAATAATCTCTAGCACCTCTAGCACTGACTTTTCGTTCTGCATGTTTTTTGCTGATCACACATTCTGCTCTTTTTTTAAGAGAAGTTTTAGGGTTTTTTCAGTAGCAATTCTGTAGTATGAGGGAATGTCATCTGTGACAAGAGATGACACGATACCACGTTTTCTTTTCCTGAAACTGTCCTTTGTAACAGTGATACTGAAACCTAGAGTATCGGCCGATATCGATACTGAGACGAGTTTTTTTTATTTTACCAATAACCTTTAAAATGAGCGATTATTCATTTATATTCAAACTTCTCAAACATTCTACTACCCTACAGGTGTCACGTGCCTGGCTGAGCGCGCGACATAGCGGGGCGGTCGCCATGGCGACGGCTGCCACGTGCGCGGCCACGCGCCTGTAGTGTTTCCCTGTTTTTGACACGTGAGTGTTGTTAAGTGTTTCCTGCTGTTCCTCGTTCGTCTCCCTTAATTATTAAGTGCTTAAATACCCGCTTGTGTCCGTCCTGTGTTGTCTTTCGTTGTTAATGTCTATGTGTTTCTGTTGCGTGTTAAAGCACGCCAGTCACGGCGTTTAATGTTTGAATTAGAGAGTTTAAAGAGCGAAATAAATATGTTGGATGTAAAACGCCTTGTATCCGCACCCCGGAACCATCACATCATGACAACAGGAAGAAACACACAGCCATCAACATGACTTGCACAAAAGCACAGCTTTTTATATTCAAATAAACTCTTTCAAACAAAAAAAACAAGAAACAAAGCAGAAATATCACAGTGCAAATGTGTGCAAAAGTAGACCATTTAAAATAAAAGAACAGTAATTCCAGTATAATATTTATTCATGCCAAATGTAATAAAATCAATATGTAAACAAAACTGCTTCCAGTTAAGCAAACCAAAAAAAACTAAACTTAACAGTAGAAAATAAAATGTCTCTGTATAAATCTAAATTTGTTACAGAATCTGATCGGATTCTTTATTCCTTCTTCGATATCCGATGCAGCATTTTCTGGATATACAAACCAAGGGTTTGTCATTATGCATTACTTTAAGGCATATTTCTAATTATCCAAATGCACTCTACAGTACCACAATCATTTGCCTTACCCAAAGATACCATGAATTTACAAAAATGTTGTAACATATCAGAACAGTTTTATTCTTAAGAGTTTAACTGTTATATTATAATTTATGGTATAGAAATTAATTGTGGCTGAATTGATGAAATACATATTAAATGGAGTGACTACAGCTGTAGTCTCCTTTTTATATTGGTGTATTTCTTGTCTTGTACCTGACATTTGTATGTGTTGCTGGCAGGTTGAAACCATGACATTTTGCGAGAGGCTGTGTCTGTGGACTACAAACAAGCCACAGTAATTGTTGTGGATGCGGTGCCGTACGAGGTTACCTAGGAGATGATACAGTCGCTTGCCTAGGGGCAGATGTTCAGCGACATTCAGGAGCGTCGCCAAGGACGCGGGATCTGACGAGCAAGCCTGTCACAAGCAGCCATTATTGAGTTCTATATCACAGAGACCTTGAAATCTGGAGATAACCACCTGAAATCATTAAGCAAACAATAAATGAATGCCTGAGCATGCACAGCCGTGCTGTTCAAATCGGACCCTCAGCACTGAGCCCATTCAGATTCGGGAAGGCATTGTAAAGGAAAGAACAATAGCTGTTTAGCTGACACAGTTGGTCAGATGATTACACGAATAGTGATATTGTTTAATATTGCTCAGCTTCCTATCAGAAACTGTTAGCCTGTGAGATGGGGTGTAGCATAGCCTCAATTTTCAATTGACAACAGAAGCAGAGCCACAGCTATGTAATCAGCTCTCCCATTTTGGGAAAGGCAACCATCTTTCAAATACCAGTTGGCCATCTCCTTCGAGTGAATCAGACAACTGTGAATCATGACCGGGCAGGATTTACCCTGCTTTCTTTCTGCATCAAAAAAATTCAGACTAAATTCTTCCAAGTTTTATAGTGAAACTGATGTAATTGAGGAACCTGTGATGGCTGGGCTGTCTTGAGACTACCAAGGAACAAATTTCTAGCTTATGGTCTAAAATCGTCCCATTTCGGCTTCCTGCCTGATGCTTCATAATAAATCCAGACATGACAATCAAGTGTCCTACTGACTGAATAATGGAATTCCATAGTGAACCAATCACAGTTAGCAACAACAGACACATGGCTAGCCCAGGAGCTGCAATGTTTTTAAGAAAGCAATTAAGCCATGAGTCATATCATTAGTTAACTATCATGCCATTCAAAAGTTAAATCAGGTGTTTTAGAGCAGGGAAAACAGAGCAGTCGTAGGTACTGGGAAACAGACACCATTGAAAGCCATAATGGTTAAGAAAGCAATAAGGCAGTTTGAATGCTGTAAGACTTTACTGAAAGCTTTTGGCTTCACAATACCAGATCCTATAGGACTACAAACAAAAATCATGATTTATTCTGGAATTAATGATCTCGGTTTTTACATAAACAACAAAATAATTAACATCTGGTATGGCATGCTTCAAAGCTCAAATTATTTGTTAGCCCATTATGTGATTAAGTTTTCAATCGTTGGAACTGTGTTCAGCTCAACTCATTGCTTCTTAAAACTGAGGCCAAACTTCGCTTGCTTAGCCCCCAAATACATCCACTGTTCCCTAGTAACAAAGCTTCTCAAGACAGGCCTATCTATAATTAGCCATTAAGAAGGATATTTGACAGTATGTTAGCCATATATATGTAAGTATGAAAAAAAATAAGTTTAATACAAGCAGTTGACAGGTTACTTATCCATTTCCAATATGCAAAGAAATTGTTTTTATAGAGGAAATTTTGAGGAGATTGTAGTCCTGTTGTGCAGATTCATCCATGCAGTGTATCAATGTCTTTACTTGATTGTGCCCTGTTCCTGACAGCTTTTTTTCACACACTTAGTAGAAAGTGAATACTATATCTGCTTAATGCTGTACACTGCAAGTCAGCAGAATCTGAGAATAAGCGTATCTGATCTTGACTAAATGTTGTTGCAGAGCAATACTAGGACAAGCACTGTCCTCTAATTCTTCAATCATGGACTTCTTCGTCTGCATAAACATTTACTGCTTGTAAACCAGTCGATATCTTACCATCAGTAACACTTTATTGTCTCCCTTTATGTCTCGGCTTAATGTGTTTTGACGGTTTTATTGTGTAGATGGCGGCGTGCCATGCACATTATAATTAACTATGAAAAGAATGCACTGACATTGCGAAGATAGAGAGAGCTCTATGAAAGACAATTACACAGATGGTTCTGACTCTCAATACGGACTGTGATTCATAGGAGACAGCCTAGCTGGGATTCCATGATCAAGGATGGGTTGGATAATAAGAGGACATCGTCAAATTATCGATGCGGCAGGTTCTGCTCATGCAAATCTCTCGTCCCGGTTAGTGGATCGAACAACAAATTAAAGCAATGAAAAAGGACAATGTGCACATCCAGCTCTGTTTCTTTTTTTTAGAGTTGTCAGCTGCCACAATAGCATTTTCAAATCAACTGTACGACGCTCAGTAATGTACAGTATACTCTCAGCTCAGGTTAATGGCCTGCCATTGCGTTGCTGAAGAGGGCACTAACATGTCTTGGCAGGGCATGGTAAACAGAATAGGGAAGGTAGGATCAAGCCCACTTTTAGCAATGCTTTGAGCAAACACTGAGCATGCTCTGTGTCTGAGGTCAGCAGTCAATAAAGATCTGCTGAAGCAGCATCAATGAGCCATTATTGGTGTGGACCGGAGTTCATCAGTTTCATACATGAAAAGTGGAAGCATCAGGAATGATTATGGGTATTGGGTGTGGATGTTCAACTGGAGATAGTGGAGATACTGTTTGTGTTTGTGCAGGGGGTCTAAATCACAGTACTGGGAACAAAATCTTTGAGCTTTCCCATCTCAAACACCTCTAAGTGAGAAGGGTTAAGAAGGGCTCGATAATTAGTTGATTAGTTTAGAATAGAAGAAATACAAGAATGGGAAATGCATGGGATCCCCAGGACTGGTATCTAGAATCTCTAACATGTCCAATCACACCTGAATACATTACTTTAACGAATTTGTCTCGGTCTTCAAATGGCTGATTTGTTTTAGGTGTGCTTTTGCTTGGTTGGGATGAAAGTGTGCAGTCACACTGGCTTTTTGCGGATTAGATTGGGCACCCCTGATCAAGAGGTAGCGGCAATTTGTAGTTCAGTAAGTGGACCATTTCTTTTTAACTATTATTATTATTTTTCATTGGTAAATATGTATCAGATTTTTGGTGGCCTACTAGTAAGTGGCCAAATGAGCTTTCATTTTGTTTGAAAACACAAGAGGTTTGTGGGTTGAGGGAGGGCGAGTTACCTGGAGTATAAAATGGATGGAGGAGTAAAAGATGGAAAGAAAGCTTTAGTTGTGACAAGCCAGCTTGAGGGAGCCTGTACAATGGGGTTAAGGAATAAGGATAAAGAGTGCTCTCTAGTGGTACCACCAGCTCTTCTGTGTGAACAAAGAGGGATTCCCACACTGCAAATGCTGTTTGTTTCTGAGAAAATATTGAATTTAAATCCATTAGATAGTTGACTGTGCCTCTAATTATACTCATATGCCTTTTAAAGGATTAAGTTAAAACAGTTTCAAATCAGGGTCTATCTCTGAAAGCCTGCTTTTCATTATTGTCAGAACCAGAAGAAGTCCTCCTTTTTAAATTCAGGTTTCCGCAGGTGGGGAGCAAATGAGTGAGAAGTTCTGCTGTGAGGGGAAGTGGCAAAGAGTGGTAATTCAGCAATGTCAAATCCCTGCAACTGTTGTATTTAAACAGATTATGTGCGAATTAAAAAGACAAAGGACAATGGACAGAAGAACAAATAATAAATACACATGGACTCTTAAATTTTTAGATTAAATGTAAATATATATAGTTGTGGGGTTTATTTCTGAAATATTGAAATTTTGAATGTAACTTTTGTGATTATAATGAACGTGGTTATGATTGTAATGTATCAAATTTCTCAATAAAGCTTCTTTAAAAAGCAAAGGGTGGGGAGAGGGAGGGAGATGGAGAAGGAGGGAAATAGGGAGAAAATTGCATGTGCCTTTCCTCTGAAAAAGACACCGACTGGGGCAGGGGTTGAGGAGTTCCACTGCGGTCACCTTGTTCACAAGAGGGAGTCAGGCAAGGGGTGCATCATGACTGAAATTGTTCCGAGAGGGAAGAAAGAATGATGCATTTGAAATGGCTGACTTGAGATTGGGTGTGCACAGGAAAATGCTTCATTGTAGTGTGCACATACAAGCAGGGGAGTTTAGTGAAAAGAAAAAGAAATGGTGACCAAGGCAATACCTTAAACAAAGCCTGCTCTCACATATTTTCTTAAAGGTGAGGTTAAGCTCTAACTATAAATGCATGCAGGACTTTACACATGCACGCATGCATGCAGATACCATAGACACCCAGTTAGCACACACATACACACAAGCACACACTCATATTTTTTATAACTCAGTGATATAAACTGATGAAGCACGGTTGTATCAGTACTCTTGTGTGTTTAATAGCTTGGTCTTTGGGCTAGCACTGTTCTCATACCCCCCTCCCAAGCATACGCACAGGATCCAGTAATCACAGCCCTTATTTTCTACCCTACGGTCCTTCTGCATCCAACCTAACCCCCCTCTGAGTCCTCACCTTGATTTTTTGCTATCATTCCGCTCTGAACAATACACCCTAACTGCCGTAATCACACACACACACACTGTGACCTATAACGTGCACTGGAACATAAAGATGTGTAAGACATGTAAAAGTTGCTACCCCACAGAGCCAAATAACATTTAGTCACACAGCTTCATGGGCTCCATGACCCACAGATTCAGGTGTGACCAAAAACCAACCAGTGAGACTTTGGCAGATTCGACAGGCTGAGATGAACCATAAGGGTCATGCATCAGCTTGAGGAGAGGATATAACGGAATTTCTGCTGTAGCATTATGCAAACGTCAGCATGAAGATTTGCAAAGCAAATATATATAAATGTTTTCGCAGTCCCAATTCGCTACCCTGCATATTTTCTCTTTGCTCTCACATACAGTTCAACACATTCATTAGGTATTTATCAAGCCCTCCTTGAGGCGATCAGGTGTGAAAAGCACAAAATAGTGTAAATGTTCAGAAGAGGAACTGAACTACTACAGCTGGGTCCTTCATTGGAAAACAGCAGGGTGCACTGACTTTGAAAATGTATAATGTCAGTAATATTATTGCTGTGTGTTTGCTGAGAGGAGAGGCACTGGCCTTTTCCTTGAATTACATCAGCTTAAAGCTGAAAGTTAATAGATACTTCAGTACAATCTCTGCGCAACACTGACACCAACAACAACGCACATTAACTACAAATACCACAAAATAATCCTCTGTTCATGCTTATTATTTATCTTGTTATGCTGAAGCCATGCACTCTCCAATAAAGTCTAAACTTCTAAGTCCACTACCCAAAGCTTTTATTTCATAATTTATCACAAAAAAAAAGCTCAGTTGATGTTCTCAGTTGATCCCTACAATATAAGAATACATAATTTAGAACTGAGACAAACCATGCTGTCTCCAAATGATTAACACCTGATATTGACTCAGTTACAACAGTCCTTTATGCATTACGTCAGTACGTCTTTCAGTGAATTATATAAATAAAACTTAGTGAATAATTATGTAACCGTACTTAAGAAATATAACTTGACAAAACTGTGTTATATATCTGACCAATTAGAATAATGGGTACTTTGTTACATGTTTACGGACTAAGTGCACAGATTAGTGCAGTGAAGTGTGTCTAAGATCAAACAAGAAGAGTTTAATAGGGAGGGGAGAAGAAGCTTTTCAGCAAGGGTGATTTGCTTCTATTTTTGTGGCTTTTTAATAATGCTTTTGGCTTTGCAACGTGGTCCTGCCCATGGAGAGAAACAGAGAGACAGAGAGAGCGAAAGTGTGTGTGTGTGTGTGTGTGTGTGTGTGTTGAGGGGGTGGTATTTGGGTGTGAGTGGGAGCGTTTCCATTCTTTGTCCATGTTTTGTTGGTGCCTTCATGGAGAATCCAATTAGACACATGGGGGAAGCTCCGGAGATCGATGCAGAGGCCTGTTCTGTGCCAGCAAACACTGGCAGCTCTTAGATTTAATTACATTCACAGTATGGTAAACGCTACACTGCCACGGGCCCAGTACATTCTCCACCTGCAGCAAACTCACACACACAAAATTCCTTTTATAGTCCTGCTGAGACATCCAATTTATGAAACAGGTATAAATTATGACTGAACTGCAGTATAACCTTACCATCAGTAACTCAGCTGAGTTAATGAAAGATGCATTGCTACTACAGGACCTTTTTTCGTGCATGAACTGTGTCTTATTGATTTTTAAATAGGTCACTCACTAGGCATTACAGTAAATCTCTACTATCTTAAATTATATTTGACCCATGCTCTGCTGATTTGGGTGTTTGTTCACTAAAACAGTGCAGATGTGCGTCAAATCAAGTCAGTAAAAAATTTTACTTCTCAACTTTAGAGATCACATTCAACCAAGATACTGAGTGAATACAAAAGACACCAAATAATTGGAATTTTATGGAAAAATATTTGTATTATTAATATTAAACTAATGCATCATTAATGAAACATCTTCAAATTATCATGTCCCATACATATTTGGTGTGTAAGTAAACACATCTAGTATTCATTTAGTTCAATACAAAAATTTATTTTAGGTCTTTACACTCACTTTAAATGGCATGTGAAATAGCTTGACGTCAACATGTAGTCCAAAATAGAAGCAAAAATCCGGTCTATTTATTTGTAAAAACATGGCCTAACCATAACCTTAATTCTTCAAACTCATTTTTGTACTTATTCTAAAAATAATTGATACATCAGTACCAATTTTCTGTCCTTTGTATACTGAATTGCTTTAATTATGATTTGCTATGTCCTAGAAGCCATGGCATACACTCAGTATAACAATACTAGAAGCTTTGAAGTAATAAACTTTTAGGGGTTACACGTGCAGAAATCAAATAGCCTACATGGAATAAATACCTTCTGCTCATGTGTCACGTAACAGCTGTCTGTTTGGTACAATTAATTGTACTGTACCATTATAGTATTGTGAGCATAGTTAACTTTCTTTGACATAACAGAGTTCAGGGATTAATTGAGTTAGAAGGAAATGCAGCCACAACAAAAAAAAATCTAGCTTTCTTTGACTAAGATAATTAGATAAACCAAATGAAAATGGGACAAACTGTCAAACCCTCCCTCGAGTGGTCTCACCTAATGGAAGAGTATGATATTCACCAGGTGTTTGTGTCACACAAAAGTGACAAGCTTAGCGTCACATAAGAGGCTCTCACCTCAAATAGTTTATTTTCTACCAACCTTCCCCCAACTTCAGACCAGACCACAAATAACCCCTCATTCCAGCTGAATCAAAAACAATGTCCTCAGCTCAAATAGCGAGTGGGTGACACCGAGGACACCATGGCTCTCCTGGCTGTGTCCGTCATTAAAAACCTTTGGGTACTTTTTTGCCACGGTACTCTGTCTCATTACACAAACTCCAAAGCCAGGGCCCTCCAAAACCTAATTAATTTGTACCCTCCTCTGTTTTTATGCAGCCCTGTGGAATACAAATGCATGCATCAGCCAACAGCGGCTAGCACACCTGCTACTTGCATGCTGTCAAAACAGGCTAACAAGCCTGTGGTTCGCAATGCTTTCATTCATTTAACTTATTTTGCCCTCAGGAGGAGCATGAGGTGAGAAGCACAGTCACTGTGTAATGTTTTGGGGGGAAAAAAAGAAGAGAGAGACACCTGATACATTGATTTGCTTGCTAGGATAAGCCCAGAATACTACTAGCAAATATTTACTATATTGGTAAAATACCACTTATTGCTGCTATAAATCAGTAAAAAAGCCCACAGAAACTGAGATGAAATCTGTAACAGAGCAGAGCCCACTCCTGTTCTCCTTATGTTTAAAATGTCCGTTACTATAGAACTGTGTGAGCAAGAAAATGAGTTCATCTCAATAGTGAGAGCTAAAACTGGCAGAATTGCTAAATAATTCTGATAATTCACAATAAACACAGTGTCACGCGCACGCCGCCTCATGAACATTGGGCTCATGGGCCCGGGCCCGGGCCCCCCTCCCCCCGAGTCTAGTCTGCCCTGTCTAAGTCTAGTGTTGTCTTCCGTTGTGTTCGTAAGCGTCATGTGACGCTGTATGTTTTGTAGATCCGTGTTTGTTTAAAATCTGTTAAAATAAATGTTCGATGTTTAAACGGCTTTGCCTGTGTCCTGCCTCTGTCCGCCGCTACACCGTGACACACAGGTCTCAGAAATAGCGTTTCAACATAGGGAATACATTTAGATCTTTACTTAAGAGTGGTGTTTATAGGTCAACACGACACCTTAATAAGCACCTTCATGACACCTGATATAAACCTACATAAAAATTTATTCATGCTTATTCCAACAAGCACCAGCTGTTATAAAGACTGCTTCCAGCTATTTTGATGTCAAGTCATAGCACCTGAATCAAGTAGCAGATTTTTGTTGACATAAGGTTTTGTTGTGACACTTTCCGGTCTGACTTATTGTATGTTAGAATGTCATGGCAACTGACTTTGTAGCTCAGTGTACTTCTGGTCATATTATAACCCAACATATAGCTTGTCAAGTGAGATTAACTGGAAAACTGAACAAAGGTGAGAACTTTCAAAAGATGCTCTGCAGTGTCTCCTACACTTGTTAGTAACATTGACACAAAAACCTGCTGTATAACATTATTACATAGTGAAGCTTTAAACACTGACAATCATTACACTTTATTTTTTCTGGCCCATAAGATCTCTATGAATATGAATCTCTATGAATACTTATGGAAATGCCATGACGACTACCAATTCAGTCAATCGCACTCCGGTACATCGTGAATCTTTGTGCAAGGATTCACTATTAGTCTCACTTGCTGTTACATTAATTAAAAAAAAACCTGATCTCATGAAAAAGTCATACATATTCAATCAAACAAAAGTGATGTGGTTGGATTTCATACAAACAAATGCTAACTTCGCCCCTTACCTTAACCTTTTTTAACTTTTTATATGAATTGAGTTGTGTAAATACATACAAAATTTGCAAGTGTGACATTCTTGTTAAAAAAAAAAAAAAGTCATGACTTTATAAACTTTCACTTAAGAATAATTTTAACTGCTCCCAAGTGGCGCAACAGTAAAGCATTCACCCTATCGTCCGGAGCTCACTAGTTCGAGCCCCGACGATGCCACAGCCATCAGTGGCTGGGAGTCCAAGAGAGCTAGGTGGGAGGGATGCCATTACACTTTTTCTGCTGTCAATCAAAGCGGCACCAGCCAATCGTGGGCGTCTATGAGCTCATGCATACGGAAGAGGGCAGTTGGCGCTTTCCTCCAAGCGCGTGGGACTGCCCTGTGATGTTGCATGAGCAGCAGTTCGCAAAGATGCGGTAGTTGGCTTCACATGTCTTGGAGGAAACACGTGCTAGCCCTCATCCTCCCTGGTTGGTGGCTGTTGTGCAATAGCAGAGAGAATTAGCTAGTGTAGGTGGGGATTGGCGATGACTAGATTGGGAGAAAAAGATAAATAAAAAAAAGAATAATTTTAACGAGCTAACGCAGTAAGATTTTGACACAGTATACATACTTTCACACAAGTATAATTTTTTTGTGTATATTTTTGTTTACCCTAAATTTGTTGCAGTTTTGTTTTTATATTTGACATGTCACATCTTCACTGTTATGTATCTGATCTACAAAGCCAGTTGCCATGACGTTCTAACATTCAAATAAGTCAGCCTGGCAAGTGTCATAACAAAACCATATGTCAACAACAAACTACTGTATGTCATTTGACTCAGGTGTTATGTCAACTTGAGATTAAATACTGTATGTAGGCTTTTGTCAGGAAGTTTCTCTGTATGTAGGTATCAAGTAGCAAATGTTTCCAAGTTTTTCCTCTTCTCTAACCTACAGCATATATGCAAGACCATTAAGACCTGAATGGTCAAATTGTAACATTATTTCATCCAACAGAAAAACAACAAAAACTCTAAGGGCAGAAAGTTAACCAGCTAAGATTGCGGTGCTTTCATGTTTGAGATACTTACTACTTATAGAAAAAAAATGTGCACAGGAGTAACTCTCATCTGTACATTGCTGCATTCTATGCAAAATTATTTTAGTCCTTGGGATTTATATATTTATGTGGTCAAAGACCCACTGGAACACTGGAACACTTTAGAAAAAAAAAAAAAACCACAGTAACAACATTAAATAGTTGTCCAATGTGTTTGTGCAATTCCTTGGTTCAATTCAATGTCCTTTGCACTTCTCAAGGGATTTATTTGAATGTATAAAATATAAAAATAAATAAAAATGTTATAAAGGTCTTCTTTTTTCTTTTCTTTTTTATACTCTACTGTACCCGCGGGTATGTAAAAAAAAAAAAATGAAGGTGAGTAGTGCAAATCTACGTCCCTTTCTACCTCATAGAAGACCAACTGGACAATCCTCACTGAATGGATTCTCTTAAAGAGATATATAGTTAGTTTATCAGCTATCCCACAGAATTCTTATGAAGAATTATCTATTCAAATTATTGAACACTATTTAAGTATGGGTTACATCCTCCCCCACTTCAAATCTGACGTCCTCGTTAGATCCTATCTGTATCAACTTAGTGAGACTTTCTAGTCCATAAGGCACTGAAAAGTATTGATTCTTGAAAACTGTCCACTACCATTTGCTGTCTTCAACTGGCTCTGTACCCAGTTTCATAATCGGAAAGGTATGCAGGGGGTGCTATTCTCCTATGAGGTCTCACAGTCTCTCGGACTGGACTACATACAGGTTCAGCATCTGATTTAACATCTTCTTCGCTTACAGTAGACAAATCCTGTAACTCTTAGGCTGGAGACTCATTCTCACTACTCATCTGCCTGCTGTCTGAAAAGCACTCTGGTGCCTTTGGATTTAGAGTTGATTTGTGCAGAGAATCTCTGGCTTCCCCGATAAAAGAATGACAAGTCATCTTCCATAGCGGCATCGGATGTACACCTCTCTGCCACAGGCCTTGGCTCATCCTCTGCCTCATTTTCATCATCTATCTTTGCAGGTAAAAACTCACAAGGCAGTAAGAGGTCTCTGTGTAGAGTCCGCTCCCTTCCATCACCATTCTCCTGTTTCACAACATACACTGGGATATCTGCATGTGGCTGCTTTACAACCACATAGACATTAGGTTCCCATCAGGTTCCTGAGGCCTAAATTCCTAACTAGTACTATGTCTCCAACATCAACAGTTGCAGAAGTTACCTTTGTATCCCAACGCCTTTGGTTTAATTGCATTCCTTTTTTCAGCATTTTCAGAGGCCAAGCGGTATGCTTGTCTGAGTTTACTTTTCAGGTCTCTCACATAACTAAAGTGTGTTTTGAGGTTGTGTCCCTCTAAACTAATGCCAAGGCAGAGATCTATAGGAAGACGAGGTTGTCTGCCAAACATAAAAAGGAATGGGGGCTCACCACTTGCATCATTGCGGGTGCAGTTGTATGCATGTACTAGTGGCCTCACATACATCCTCCTTCTTCTCGGTAAGGGTCCCAAGCAGATCCAGAATTCTGTTAAACCTTTCTACTAGGTTTCCCCTTGGATGGTATGGAGTGGTCCTTGACTTTACTCCTGATAGGTTGCATAATTCTGACACTACCTCAGACTCGAAATTTGCGCCCTGATCACCATGTAGCCTATGGGGAAATCCATAGTGGCTGATGAAGTTTTCCCACGGCTGTGCGCGTGACATAGTGTGGCAGTCGCCAAGGAGACGGCTGCCATGTGCGCCACCACGCGCTTTTGTTTTGATTTGTTCCCTGTCACGTGAAGTATGTTAAATGTTCCCAGCTGTTCCTCATCTGTCTCCCCTTGATTCTACATGTTTAAATACACGCTTGTTTTCGTACTCTGTTGTCTTCTGTTTTTTGTCTCACCACGCCTGTTACGGCATGTTCTGTTTTTGTTCCGTTTATGTTTAAAATAAAATATGATTACAGTACAGAGTGGCTTCGCACTTGTGTCCGCAATCCCGCGCTCTCACGCCTTGACAACAACACAGTGGCTACTGTTTTAGCTGTTTGATCGCGAGTGGGAAATGCCTGAGGATATTTCGTGAAGTGGTCATTGATAACCAAGATGTTTCGGGTATCCCTGGAATCTGATTCCAATGAAAGGAAATCCATGCATACTTACTCGAGGGAACCATGAACCTTGATGTTCACAAGTTTTGCAGCTTTTTGAGGTCTGGCTCTTCTGTGCATGCACCTTTTACATGTTCAACACATCTCCTCAATATACTTGGTCATTCTTGGCCAATAAAACCGTGCTCTTGCCAACTCAATGGTTCTCTCGAAACCCATCTCTCGAAACCCGTCTCATCATGAACACCTTCAAATGATCTATCTCTGTGGCTCTGTGGTATTATTAACTATGGTTCTATGGCTAGAACCATATAGGTAATCATGGAATTTCTCACTGATGGCCCATTTGAGAGCAAAAAACTCTAGCTTATGAGCAGGATAATTCTTCTCACTTTTGGTGAGGCCTCTGCTAGGGTAAGCAATTACTTTTGTTTTTCCATTTTGTACCTGATAGAGAACTGTACCTAATCCTGTAGTGCTGGTATCTGTGTGCAGTACGTATGGGAGCTTCCAGCCGGCAAAACCAAGAACTGTGGCCGATGTTAGTCTTTCGACAATTCCTTTGAAAGCAACATCACACTCCTGATTCCATTGTCTGTCCAATGTCTGTGACCTTGACCTATGCTTATAAGTACCTCCTTTAGATCTTGTAGAGAACTCTCCCTTTAGAAGGTCATTAAGGGGTCTGGCTAGCATTGAATAGTCATTAACAAATCTCCTATAATACCCTGCAAAGCCAATAAATTATTTCATCTCCTTAACATTTCTAGGTCTGGGCAAGTTTTTAATGGTGGACACATTGTCTGGGTCTGGCTGGATTCCGTGCTCAGATATGACATGGTCTCTGTATTTTACTGAGGTCTGAAAGAACTTACATTTGGTTGGGGATAGATTGAGCCCACAATTAGAGATTCTTTTCAACACAGGTCATTAACCTCTCTTTGTGGTCTTCCAGTGTACTGGAAATGATAAGGTTGCCAAAAAATGCTATAACCTCTTGTAGATTAATGCCAGACATTACCGTTACCATAGTGCGCTGGAATGTGGCGGGGGAATTGGTAAGACCTTAAGGCATTTTACTGAACTGCCATGTCCCAAACAATGTGGTGAAAGCAGTTTTGAGGTGATCAGAGGGTTCTACTTTCAGCTGGTAGTAACCACTTTTGAGGTCTAGGACTGTAAACTATTTGGAGCCTGACAAAAGAGCAAAAGCTTCCTTGATATGAGGTAAATGATATGCATCCCTTTTGGTTAGTTTGTTCAGCTTCCATTAGTCCAGTACCATGTGAAGATCACCATTTTTCTTGCTGCATTAAAACTATCAGAGATGCATAAGGACTGTTGGATTCTTCTATGATACCACAAGCAAGTAGTTCTCGCAAATGTTGCTTAAGATCGGCAGGTAACACGCGTCTTGTGCATTCTTTGGAAGGAGTATGAGGTTCAAGCTCAATACGATGAGTGACACCTGTCAAAGTCCCAACATCCAGATCATGTCTGGCAAAAGCTTCAGGAACCTCTTTGTGCATTCTATCCAGTATGTGCCTCTTGAACTCAAGAGAGATTGGGTTATGCTCAAAGTCAATATTAAAGGTGAGACTGTCACTGAAACATGATTTCTCATCTTGGACAACCATCATAGAATGAAATGCAGGTGAAATTTTCTCTTGTGAGGTGCTGGGGGTAAGCAAAACTGCCCAATCAATGGGTGAGCACTCTGCAAAGACAGCTTTTGGTGGCAGTGTTATGTTTCTAGTACAAGCATTCTTCACAATCAGCTTGAACTTATTGTGAGATGTGGGCTTCACCTCCACAATTTGATCAAATACAAGTAGTCCCCCAAGGACAGAACATTGTTGGGGCTCTTCAACTATAGCTCTGAAGTTACCCCCATTGGACTTAGTGTGACAGATACCATTTAGCACACAGACATAATTTGGCTTAATGTGCACAGGCAACTTGCTACTCAGCCTCACATGCAGAGTGTACGGCTTGTAGACCCCAGGGTTCATTTTCTGACAACAGTTGGAATAAGCCACAGCCCATTCAGCTTTTATTGGTAGGGACTTCAAGAATTGTGAGCCACATATTTTTTTAACAGTCCTGTATAAGGTGCTGAGAACATTTGTACCCACTAAGAGTGAAACTTTTTGGTTGTAGGGCTGATCTGGGCTAACTAAAGCTAAGACAGTGAACCTTTTACCAGTTCCACAGACACTGTTGGGAAACTGGACCTCCACTTCAATGTAGCCTAGATAAGGCACTGTTTGCCCTGCTGCACCCTCTACATGTAGTAGCTCCCCAACAGAACACAATTCTTGATGGGACAGATGTTGTGCATAAAAAGACTTAGAAATAATGGTCACTTGTGAACCAGTGTCTAGGACTTGGATTCCAAGGTGGCGCGGTAGCACGCAGCGGCCACTGCAGGTCCAGAATATATGGTGCTTTTGTTACTTGTAGCCCGTTTCAGTAGATAATCTTACATGTAATGTTCATCAGAAAC
>JAOUQW010000021.1:6974877-6989714 GCA_028565825.1 Olivaichthys viedmensis
AACCACTCTGTACAATTGTGGTGAGCAGAAAAGCATCTCAGAATGCACAACACGTAGAACCTTGAGGCGGATGGGCTACAAAGGGAGGCCCTATCCAGTATTAGTATAGTATTCCTAATAAAGTGCTCGGTGAGTGTATATAATATATAACATTTCATTGCTGATTTGACGGACCCTATTTGAGTTGGCCCCCACAAAGAGAAGCTCCTCACTCTCCCTCCTAGTCATTTCCAGTTCTCGCTTTCCTCACAATTTAGCATCCAGGAACAAATGAAGACGAATCAACCTCAATAAATGGACAGAAATGAAATTATGTCATATTTATGCATGAATGCATATTACATATAAAACAAAGCATATAAATAAAGCAAAAACGAATTAGAGGAATGGCAGCACATTAACCTATAGGAGGAGATCTCATTCTCACCAGTGCAGATGCCTTTTGATTAGATAAAGAACCTGCCCACCCTCCTCCCTGATTATATATCCTGTTGTTTGATTTGATAACCCACACAGCTAATTTCAAACCCTGCTCTAATCCAATCTCCCTAACCTTGTTATGTGCATTTGGAGATACAAGGCAGTGGGGGATTTGAGGACTAGACTATATTGCAGGCTTACCATAGCATGAATATTCTTTGGTAACAATCCTTGTTGATTTTACTATTGCATACAGTTTAACATGCTAGGTTTAGCTGCTCCTGAATGGCAATTTTGAATATCTTAAATTATTCTATCTGGGCAAATTTCATCTACAATATTCTATTAGAATAGACTAATAATTTAAGCAATTATCGTAGATGGTGTCAGCAGGATGCACTGGTTCATTGGAGCCTGCGGTGTGTTATGAGAGGAGTGTGATGAATCGTGCCTCTGTGTGTTTTCCTTTCCTGTCAGACTCAGGCCTCACCTCTGGTGACCCCGCCACTCTTCAAAGCCCTCGCGGCACCAGCTCGCTGCCCTGCCATGGCCCATAATTACTTGCTCAGAGGCCTGTTAGACCGCCCCAAGCCTCTGCCTGTGCCCTTAAAGAGCCCCACTTCAAACAGGGCTCAAATTCAGGGCCATTAAACAGGAACAATAGCGAGCAGCTCCGATTTTCCCTTTAATCTGCTCCACTCTGGGGCCGGACCACAGCCACGATGCTGTAGCTTACGCAACACTTGCTCTGGGCATGTCACACTTGAGCGGGGTGAGACAGAGACTTCCACCCGTCAATAGAAGAGAGCTTCCCTGAAACTTGCGGCTACGTTTTTTTTTTCTCTTCAAAAAGGGCTGAAATAATACATAACATCACAGAGCAGGACAGGAGAGAAGGGTTGGAGTAGGGGATTTAGTGTTGAGTGGGAGGGAGGAGTGAGCGAGTGAATAAGAGAGAGAAAGAGAGACTGCTCTTTGTTCATTGTGAATTCATCCACAGCGTTTAGCTCTGAGCTCCTAGCGCTGAGGTGACCAGGCTGATTAAAACCCTCTGTCTCTGAGCATGCTCATTTGTGTCACTCTCTGGGGCCAGTGCTGTCCCGCCATGATGAATGGGGTTTGTGCTTGCACTAATATCCCAACTTCGTGTTGTCAGAAGCTCTTTCAGTCAGTGGCCAGCATTGGTCAGGCTCTGGCCAGACCTTTCCTCAGCCCTGATGGATGAGGTGGCTGCTGGGCTGCACGGCTCTGTTCTGGCAGAAGCTCAGGTCTCACTCTCCAAACGTGCTGATGGGAGTTGGCGCTGGAAGGCCTGCTGCAGCGGGAAAGAAGCCACAGCCTTAGCTGTGGAAACATCCTAGATTAAACATGCAGTGGCCGGCTCTTGGTTGCCCTGATGGACCACACGGAGAAGTTAAGAATTGTCTTCAGTTTTTCCTGCATGAAAATAAATGTAATTGCTTGATGCTCCCCACCCGAAAGCTCAGATTCAAGACACTTGAAAGAGCAGGCTGGCAGTGGCTGTAGGCTGCTGAAGACTGAGGGTAAGAGGGTGGTCGTGGTGTTAATACTGCAATTCCCACTGGAGGTGTGTGGTGCAGAATATATCGGGTGTGTGTGAGGAGAGACAACACTCAGCAGGGGTTTATTTGAAGCAAGGTTAATCGACGCTTGGACCACTACAACCTTTCAGAACAGCTACTAAGGTCTATACTCCATCGCAGTACTCTCTGTAGGGTTTTTCGAGACTCCACGGCACTGGAGAACTCTGAGGCATCCCAAAATAGTCACATCAACAGCAAATTTTTAGATTAAAACTAGCTTAATCTAGCTGTTTTGAAAATTCAAACAAATATAGCTGTCATTACTACACTCTTAGAAAAAAGGGTTCCTCAAAGGTTCTTTGGATAGTTAAGATTTTTTAGCAAGGTTCTACTTGGAACTCTCTCTGAAAGGGAAACCCTCTGTTGTTGGGTTCTGCATAGAAACTTTAAGGGTTCCCTCAGAGAGACAAACCAAAGAACCCTTTAGAAACCCTTTTAGTGTACAATACCGTGCCTTTTAAATCCCTAGTACATATTACTGTATTCAGCAAACTAAAAGGACCTGCCCCTGATGGTGGTGCTATGGCGCAGCGTTTTACGTTTTAGCACATATCTCATGAACCGTAAGCCATACAGTGAAAATTCTTTTTCTTTCCCCATTCCTTGGCTTAGTGCAAAGAATTTGCAATTTGGACTGTTTAGCTTCGTCCACTTAGATTTTGAGCTAATTTGCATAATATGCGAAACACACTTTTGTGAGCTAGTCCTAGGATGTTTACAGTATCATCACAATTTTGGTGTCAAACTACTCAGAAGAGTGTGAACCTAAATAATTAACAAAAGCATGTTGAGATTTGTAAACAATATGGCCGCCCCATGCCAATCAATCTTAGCGGGGCGGTGCTTGGTTTACTCAAACAGCTATAACTCATGATTGGTTTCATGGACTCGCACAAAACTTGTAAGTCATGTTAATTATTATTATAATATTAATAATAATAATAATAACAATAATAATAATTATAACTATATAAAATTATATTTTACATCAAATATAATGTAATGTGATTTATATCCATTTATTGTATATTAATGAAATTAGTCATTATTCTTCTGTCCATCCTGTTACATTAATGCAATTTCCCCTTTTTAATCTTAGATTATTCCCCAAATCCCATGAATTTATGAAGGTGACTTTATTTTCTTGGTGTAAACACAACCACAAGAAGGAAATGTTTTTCTCTGACAGATGCTGGAATGTGAGGAGAACTTACCAAATATTTCAAAAAGTGTTCTGACCCCAACTGTAACCTACAAATTCATTAATGTTGAATTAGTGTTTATCATGCTTTCAAATGCACACGAAAGGGCAAAGAGCTGTGCTATGTGGGATGGCCAGAGAGGGAAGTTGTTTTATAGATATGTATTTTGGCACCAGTGTGTGGAGAGACAGATGGCGGGAGGTTATTTCAATAATAAGTAATAATATCATCAAGTCACTCTCCGTCTGCCCTGAACACGTGCTGATGCAGACGCGCAGGGTGTAGAGCTATTCCAGCATTCGCTGCCCAAGTAAAAATAGCCCAGTCACAGCTGGGCCGTAAGCAGAGCGAGCTAACCAGCACACACCCACACACACGCATACAAACACAGATGAGCTTACCTGATGAGCTCCACATTAAACAAGCCCCTATTGGGCTCTGTAATATCTCTCTGCAATAATGAGGGTCTGTGTAACTGCTGTGTGTTGCCCTTTTATTCTTCACACCAGTGTTTTGACCATACAACAAATTAATGTTGTGGGCTAGAGTGTGCTAAATATTATCTGTGCTTGAATCTATATTGATTTTGTTGTACATGTACACAAGCTTGCATGATTAGGTCTTGCTTTTCTCTGGAAGGTACCCTTATCTGTGATGTAAAAAACTGCCCTTTTTAAATTTAAGGCGTTGTGTGAAGGGTGGAAGAACCAATCAGAGTGCTGTATACTGAGTTGTAGCTCAAGGCAACAGGCATGAGGGAAAGCAGGTTCCTCTAAGCTACAAAAAATTAATTGCAGGTTTACAAGACTGACAATAATTTACAGGGAGTTCAGATCCAAAACAGACTCAAATTGTCCTTTCTGTAACCTACAACCAATTTATGGAGCTTTCTTTGCTTTTATATTTGTAAATATGAAATTTGGAACTTGTGTCAATTTTGTATTTCTTTTCTTCTTTGGTTATTACTGTTTTCATGTCTGTATTATGCTGTTTAAGTTATTGTTAACTTAGAGCTTCATGAAACACACATGCCAAAGCAGGTCATATTACTCACAGTCAGTATTGACTGCTTAGACCAACTAGAGTCTAAATGAAGTGAACAGAAGCAGGTATAATGACCTACAGTTTAATACCACTGAAAACATAACCCTCTCTCCTCTCCTCCATGCTCCTGATCCATTCACTCCATCACTCCAACCATCCACTGTTTCAATCTGTCCCTCCAGCAGGAGGAACAGTTGGGTGAGACTTTGCAGTTTCCAAACAGGCCCAGAGTAATTTAGTGTTTTGCTTCAACAAAGGAGACATTTTGTTTAAGTGTAAAAAAATGACAATGGAGTAAGTAAAATAAATCTTCGCTTGCACTTCCATTAACCCTGGCTGCTTTTGCGTTTCTCCGCCTGAGGGCCAGACGGCCCGACGGATCTGGCCTTTCTCTGATTTATGCTGTCTTCCTCCAGAAATGAGCGAGAGAAACTCCCCTCCCCCAAGCACATTCTTTAACCATACATAGAGGTCTCCCTATTTTTTAGCTATGAGGAAAAATAGTACATTTTCCACATCTATTACATTACCCATAAATCTTACACAAGCCTTTAAGGGAATACTGGGGAGACAAAGGAGGAATGTAGTATTTCACACACATTCACCTGCCATGTACAGTAAAGAAATTGGAAACACAGTCTGTGTTTTCTTTGCAGTATGTTGAGACAGGTATGATAAGGTATGGAAATAAAGAGTTAAGTATTGGCTACAAGAGACATGTGTTAAGGGGGAAATATTTCCCAAAAACAAGAGAAAAGCTTATCCTGTATTGTAGATTTTATTATTTTTCAACACAAGTTGGAGAAAAAAAGTCTTATGTCTTGGGTACTAAGTAAAAGTTGGAAACAAACCACACGTTCTTCTTCGTGGAATTTGACCTGGTTACTGGTATGACAAATATACTGAGGAGCATTAAAAAGGCACACATTTTTGGAAAAAAATACTTTCCAATTTCTCATAGTTCACAAAGTGATGGTCTTGATCTTTACTCAAACAAGGCAAATGCTACAATACTAATACTCTCATAAAAAAATACTTCATAATAGGTGATTCATAATGTGGTAAGTTTGTCATCAAGATCACAGAGGCCAAATGCTCATATTGACTATGGCAGGCAACAAGTATATCAAATGCAGTTTCCTCTGCATTTGAACCTAAATAAATCAGATTTTATTCACCTAAATGCAGATACCTAAAAAATGGTCTGTCCTAATTACAGTTAGAAGTGGAAATGTATAGCAAGGTAAGGCGCAATTCACCTTAATCATGGGGGGAATTAATTTAAAGCAGTGAGCAAAAAACAGTTCAGATGATGAAATCATTCATGCTCGGGGCTGGCCAGTGTTAAGAAAATTTGTGTTGGTGATGGAAGAAAGTGTAAACGTGTCAATCCCCACATACCAACTGAGGCCTGCAGCTCTTGCTGTAACAGGTCTTTGCTTGGTCTGTGTATTGTGACCGGCAGTACTTACTCCAGCTTTACAGGGAGCTGCATGGACCTGCCCTGCTTTGGGTCAAATCCCCCTCAATTTACACAGTATCTAAAAAAAAGTGGTTGCTCACTGTCTCTTAGTCAATCCCTCAATTGCTGTATATTAAACATTCTCCCAAAAATGCTAACATACCTGACAATTAATGAAAGCCAGTGGGGGACAACCCGGCTATAATGTTCAATAAGTCAGGTCTTCTGGATGTCTTGAGAATGTTTTTACATAATATTTATAAATGTTCCTACAACGTTCCTGCAACAGCTTTAGTTGTAGGAAAGCTAACACAAATGTGTTTTACCAGGAATGTTGTGTGAGGAACATTCTAAGAATGTTGTAAATTGTTATTTTCTTACATGTTTTCAGAGCATTGCAGGAATGCTATTTAGTAACATTACAGCCTCACCTTTATAGAACCTGTCAAATACATTGAACGTTCTAATAATGGTGTCTATTAGCTGCGTAGTTGCCATGCTTTTATTTGCATAACAGGTCCCTTCATTTATTTTCATTTATTATTAGCAATGATTTATTATTAGCAATATATAGGAAACTTATTCCTTTAATAATGTTTGCTTTTTTTTATTTTTTATTAAATACTAATTTCCTGCAGAAAAGGCTCCTGTTGGTCATCATATTGACTCTTAGCTATATTATTGTGTCATTAGGTAAAGGAGGGAAAGAAAGGATTGTGGGAAATTCTGACTGGATTATATCTTCTGCTATGCGAAGACAAGTTATGCCGTGAAACATGAAACAGCCCAGAGACTCTGTGGCTGCTGAGCTTCAATCAGTGATGCTTAGATTACAGCTGCCCTTGCTCACCGAGAGAATCAAAGAATTATAAAGAGAGAGGGAGAGAGAGCGAGAGAGAAGACTTATCTATCTTTTGAGCACAGATGAATGAACAATCAGTGCAGGTCTTCCTCCCTGCCTCTTTGAACTGAGGAATTAGATCCATCTCAGACAAATTAGAGAAGCCTCTCTCTTCTGCTTTGCTTAGCCCAACGTTCTCCCTGTCTCCCGTTCGCCCAACAGTTGCTCCATTCTTCTACAGACCTGAGTGGCACTGCTGCAGGCTTTAATGGGCGGCACTGATGATACGCTGTTCTTTAATAAGACCTGTCTGTCACCGCTGGATTCGAACTGTCACACAACCCCACCCTAATCCTGCCAGTCATCTCTCTCTTTCTCTCTCTCTTACCCTCAGAAGCAGTCTTGTCTGTCCAAGTGTCCATGGTTCGTGGTTTAGCCCTAGACAGTGGGCCAGCCAGTACGGAATCTTGTTCTTCTGCAACAATTTGACCCAAATCACACAGCATTAGTACCCTGAATGACAACATACACACATGCCCACATTCAATACATGACCTACATGCCATAAGTTCCTCATACCATGTCACTATAGTTAAACATTTTTAAAGATGATACATTTACTGGTATATCCTATTGGTTTTCAAATTATTAAATTTCATAAATCAGGCATCAACTGTACACGAAGAGGAAACATTATGCCCTGCTGACTGAGCATGACAAGTCAAAAGATGCACATCTTTTTCTGCTACATGTTGTCATAATGTGACAGATTTTTATAGGGTTAGCGCTTTTTGATCACCTCTATCACCTTCATGGCTTTCAGAGAGCTGACTGGCATCCCAGCATAGTGATATGATGGCACTGGCACTGCTGAGCATAATGCTCCATGAGCATGCCAGACCCTGTGTTATGTGAAAATACACACACAGGTGTGTTTCGCAGGTGCCCTCCTAGCGTTGGTGCATGGGTGTGAGACTGGAAGGGTGCTCACATGGTGCAAATAAGCAGCATGTTCCAATACAGGCTTTTGATTAAATGCAAATGAAGCAGCGAATCAGTAAGCCGCCGTCTCTTCTTTCCTCTCCATCTGGCCCCCTCACCTTCATAAGACACAACTGCAATACTTTCAGAGAAAGACATATGTTCCCTACCCTATGCTTAATGCAACCCTGCCGTATTTTATAGACGATATACATTTAGAGTGTCAGGTCATGGTTAGAGTTTCGTGTCAATGGTGTGTGGCGGAATAGTGCGGACATGATTTGAGGCTCACGTGAATGTTGGGATTGGGCTCTGTGTCATACGATCCTAGCTGAAGTCCTACCCTAGGGGAAGGATACAGCACACAACACATTCCTACAAATTCCTCTGGCACGGCCTGTCACTCGGCGATGTAATTTAAAAGTGACGAGCTTTCGGAGCTAAATTAATGGCGTTCATTAGGTTGCCAGTAACTGTTACCATTAACCTTCACAGACGCTGGGGGAAACATGGCCTCCCTCCTATCACGATTTCCCTGCTCTCGGCGATCTCAGTTGCCTTTTGAAAGGAATATGGTCTGCCCCTTAAAATAGTTCCAAGCCAGATGGGCCTTTCGCTCAGCTAAAAGCTCCCGAATTGGCCGCTTAAAAGTTTGAGGTTAATTTACACCACCGCATATAACATCGGCGCGTTTCGCATGATTTACATGCAACGATGGTCTTTCAGCTTCCCACTATTTTTGGAAAATGCAGAATGAAGAGGAAGGGGTGGGTTAGAATGGCCTTAGCCCACTAAGACCAGCACTTACTGTTCATTCATCACTCTGCTGTTGTCATGTGCATTTAAGCATCGAAATTTACCTTTGCATGGAGAGTCTATTTGTCACCCTCATTAGTGTTCCTCATTCATCTTACTGCGGCCGGTCTAATGTGTGATGTGGTCAGTTTCAGTTGCATTAGTTTCTCGCCAAGAGCTCTGGGCCCCATCACTCATCCCGGGCCATCGGTTAAAGCCACTGCATCAATCTCACACTTTGAAGCAGTAGTGAAACTGTAGCTTCAGGATGTGGAGAGATGTGCATGAAGGCAGAATAAACCTGATCCATGGACGTTTCGCTAAATTATTTAATAAATTCTCAAACTTCTGGAGAGTCACTGGACTTGCTGTTAATGTGTGGATTTCAAATTACAGGCAGTAAACTTTTCGATCACAATGGATGAATTATCTTTAAGAAGCTACAGTATGTGACAGTGAAACATCAGTCTGTCAAAAATATTGAAGAGCCAAAGAAAACCTTGACTGATCATTTATTAGAGTACTAATATCTAATGATCTGATCAGTTTTGGCCCATTTCCAGAGTATGTTTGGTAATGACTCATAGGGGACGACACCTTTGAAGGTGTAGCAATACAACATAATAATGGTGACTGATGTGTATGATACAAAGTTTGGATTATAATGTGTCAGTCAGGATGGTGCTGTTTTTCTTCATAGGTTGAAAAATGTGTCACAGTCCCCTGGCAGTTACTAAAATGTGTGGTTTTAACAGTTTATCACAGTAGATCATGACACATTTCCAGAGCATTTTGGGTAACGGTTCATAGGGGATGACACATTTGAAGGTGAAGCAATACAACATAATAATGGTGGCTGATGATTTGTTTGATGCCAGATTTGGTGTGGAACATTTCCTGTGTAATTTCTCTTGGCCTTTCACCACCGGATGTTCTCCCGGTCATCAGCAGTTGTTATGCTATGAAAAGCAATGGCAGGGTTTGTGTGTGTGAGATTCCACATTGACTGGAGTGTTTGATTATGCTGGTTTGATGTCCTGCCTGGGTCAGGAAGCGCTGATCATTTTAACAAGCTAGACTTGTAAATCACTTCTGAGATATGGCTTCCATGCTTTCTCTTTCTACTCTCTTTTACCAGATTGTCAGTGCCAGTGATGCATATTGACAAAAAGAATCAGTCCAACAAAGTTCAAGTATGACACTATAAATAAAGACTTGTGCTTTGTTTTAAGATGGCTGGGCTAAAGAGCGGAGGACTGGGGGTGGGAGAAGTGGTGGAAAGAGGGTGGTTGGCAGAAGCAGGCAGGTGCTGAATGAACAAGTGAGTGAGCAAGTGAGGAGGCCACATCTGAAGTGCTGTCATGACGTGAACATTGGCCATAAATCCTGCTCCTGCCTCTCCCCATTTTACACACTGACCCTGAGCCTCCCTCCTCCCTCCTCCCTTATCCAGCCCTCTGTGCTGTTTATTTCTAGTCTGCCACATGCTCTGGAGTCCTGCAGAGTAATTATTTCATAAAGTTACACCTCTGCTGCCACAAACCAGCCTCTCTTGGCTCGCACTTTAAAGGCTAAGGCATGATTGAACGTGGCCAGCAGGTCATCAGGGCAGAGTAGAGAGGCTACCTCGTTTCGCACGCGTCCTCCGGGTGACAAAATGAAGCACATGGCACTCTGTCATCTCGCCTCTTGGTCAAATTAATTCATTATTTTACGCACATGCAACGTGAAGTATTTATAAATTAGAGCTGGCCATGAAGATCTAAGGTTAGTATTTTGGCTGCTAGGAACATATGTGTAGGAGTTATAACTAGAACAGTATGAACTCAGCAAAAGCACTCAAAGGTCAGTAAGGGAAACATAGGTGTGGTTTTGAGCTGGGAGGAAGGAAGACATGGATTTATGTTTTTTCTTTCTTCAAAAGTCTTAGTGTGATGACTAAAATGCCCTTTGTAAAAATCTAGATTTAATTTCTGGACAGTATTATCACCTGGCTAAGTATTCTATTTAGAGTCCATTTGGGGTGACAAGGCAGGATTTACCACCTTCTTCCTTGCCGTATGCAACTTATTAGACTCTCCACAAAGATTGCACCAAATCCAGTCATTAATTGTCCAAAGATTGCACCAAATCCAGTCATTAATTGTCCAATGCATAATAGCTAGAATGGTCAGGACCAGTGGAAACTCCGCTCCTCTATGTGCTGCGGCTGAGTCTAACCAGCAGATAGCAGCAGAAGTTGTGTCTGAGCTTTCTCTGAGCAACAGCTTGAGGAGAAAGAGGTTAGGCCTGAGTGCTTGGGGTCCTCTCTACGTGATCTACTGCCAACCCCTTCTGTTAAGATCTCATGACATCTCCCTCCCAAGGGAAGATGATATAATTTTCATGGCGTATTTTCAGCCAGCTTGTATTAGACATGCAGGCTCAATATGAGCTTAAAGGAAACATGTAATTTACCATCAACATCAATGCTGCTTAGGAAATAATGTAATACTGTGCACACTGTAAATCTCCCTTCAGAAATTGGAGCAAAATGCTTTTGCGGTTTACAGCAAATCTTTTTGAACTGTTACTCAGAACTGTTGTCTATTTGTGACTGAAGATAGCGTCAACTCAATAATTATTGCCATTCTTTCTGTAAATGAGCTAAATGAATATATAAGTTCAAGTTCAAGTGGGTTTTAATTGTCATTTCTCCATATAGCTTGTATACATTGGAATGAAATGTCATTTCTGTCATGTAGTGCAGGTGCGGGGGTGCGGACACAAGCTTTCGCTTGCCGCTTTCGCTAAACAGCATCTTTATTTTAGCTCAGACAGAGCGAAACAGACAAAAACTAAAGCTCGCCGTGACAGGCGTGACGAACACACAGACAACAGGATACAACACAGGACGGACACAAGCGGGTATTTAAACACTTAGTAATCACTAACAAACGACATGCAGGTGGGGACAATCACATCATGGGACAAAGACAAGGAAACAAAACATAAACAAGGGCGCGTGGCCGCGCACGTGGCTGCCGTCGCCATGGCCACCACCACGCTATGTCCCGCGTACAGTCGTGCGCGTGACAAGCATCTAACTTAAGGACAGTGTTTATAGGGCTACATGACATCTACATAAGCCCTTCCTGACAACTGGCATAAATATGTATAAAGATTTATAAAGGCTTATTGCAACAGACTTGTCATAAATACTGCTTTCATCAATATTAATGTGAAGTTGACATAACACCTGATGCAAATGACAGATTTTTGTTTACATAAAGTTGGGTTATAACTCTTTCCAGGTTGACATACATGTCAGAATGCCAGGACAACTGTTTTTGTAGCTCAGTATATATACACACAGTATATAATGTTTATACCATCGCTGTTGAATTCTCGATTCTGATTGGTCAGAAGATGTATGTGCCGGCTGCAAGGCAAATCACAAGTATATATTAATCTGCATGTTCTAATATGTTTCGTTTCTATAGTAACAACTAATTCACAGGGACTTCACATTTTGATAATTTAAGCCTAACAATAAACGGATTTAAAAAAAAGTTATTTAACAAAGAAAAGCGTATATACCCATTTCTGTGGTAAAGCTTTCTGTAACGTTTGTTTAACATTTATGGAAGGAGACTCCGGTGTCAGCGCTTTGTAACAGTCAGAGGTAAAGCTGTTCCTTTAAGTTTTTCTGCCGGGAGAAAGTGTTCAGGGCAGAGGAGTTTGCACTTTGCGGTTTATCAGTAACATGACAAGCTGATTTTTGGTCTTATTTACTTAAAGAGAGAGAGAAAAAAGAGAGGCTGGTGAGGGAACGACTGTTTATAGCTGTTATAACTTAAATGACAACAGGAACTAACTTGTTTCGCGTACGTTCAACAACATTAAATGTAACTATAAACAGAGTACGATGTGTCTTTCTTTAATAAATAAAGATGTGTAATCATTGGCAAACTGCTGTGGTATAAACGGAATAAAACACTTCGGGACATGCTGTTATTGGAAAATAATCAACTCCGGGGTGGTAATGGCATCAAACCACCCTGTCATTGATCATTGCATGCCCCATCGTGTTTTATTCCTTACATATTTCATGTATGTATGCTTATGTCCTTTAGCCCTATAAACACCCCCCTTAAGTCAGTGTTATCAAAAAGATAAATAAGCATCATGTTTTGGACTACACAACCCACCGATAAGCTGAGCTTTCATGAAGAAAGTACCCTTCTAGCTGTCATCATTACAAAGACACTGGAGGAAACGAGTAAGGCAGGAAAAAGGAACACTCCAATGTTGCATGTTTGTGGACCAGTGTAGCGTGTAATAGAGAGCGGTTTGAAGTTAATTGAGGAACACGCAGGACGCTGCAGAGGATTCTTCAGGCAGTGGCCATAAGCACAACAAATTTCTCTGTGCATTCATCCTCACATCTCTGTCCTGACTAGCAGTGTGTTTAAAATTCTCTTCAAAAGCCCGGAACCCGGTTTGAAAGGTTAAACCAAAAGAAGAATGACTCAAATTTTGCTTCTGTCAAAGTATTTCAATTTTGTCTGTTTTTGTGCCGCATTTTGCTGTCTCACGCCAGTCCAGATTGTGAGGGAGTGTTTAAGAGAAGAGGCAGAGTGCCCCCCTGTGTTTGAAAACGTAAATGCCTTCTCAGCAATCGCACCTGAGCCCCAGAAAACTGTGAGTCACCAGTGAGTGGTAATGAAATCCACTGTGAGCTCCAACTCCACATGCACACAATTCCTATGAAAGTCATTTACACTTCAAAGCCCTGCCCAGCATGTGTGCATCCGACTCTAAACTTACACACACATGCAAACAAATGCTGCACTGCATGGCAGCTTCCTCTCCTGCTGCCCCTCTCACTGTAAGATATCACACACATACACACACTCCACCTGACTGCTGATCTGATCCTCTCTATCACACACACACAAAAACACACACACATGCACCTTCTCATATACACCTGTCTACCCATATATACTGTACATGTGTTCCTGCCATAATATGCACATACATGCGTTTACCACAGACTTTGATAAACTGAACCTTTTGGCTGTATTTCAGTCCTAACAGGGAAAAGTGTGGAAGTGTGTGTCCTCAATCATTAAGTATTACCTACATACATACATACACACACACACACACACACCTTGTCCCTATTCAATTCTCTATCTGTCACACCCACACATTTTTTGCTATCTCTTCCTCAATCGCACTTTCTCACACAACCTCTGGCACTCATACACAAGCTATATTACCCAACACACACACACACACACACACACCATTTGTGCAGTCCCTGTGGGAATTTCTTTCCTTGTCTCAAACAGTTACATGTTAACGAAGCGTAATTAAACTCCAGGTTCTCCCAGGTATTGAGCATATCTGTCTCAACAGATAACAACAGCACCCATATTGTTAACAATCCTAACACTATCATAAACTCTCTCTCGCACTTTCTCTATGTAAATCATTCTGTCTGTCTCTCTCTGAGTGCATGCAAAACAACAGTGAACAACCCCATGCAGCCATAAAGCCTGTGCAGGGCAAAAGAAGGCCGCCCTAATCTGTAACTTATCAAATCAATCACCAATGTACATAAAACCCAGCACATTTACTGATGGTACACTTACGTTGAGAGCCACCTTTGAGTTTATGGGGACTCTGGGGACAGATGGGAGGGAGTGTTCACTAAGTTTACACTTCTTATCTGAATCTTTGCGCTGATGCATTTTAGGAAAAAACACTAAGGACTGTCTAAACTATCATCAGCAACATCATATTGGTGAATTAGATCTGATAATATTATAATTTTGCCAAATATTTTATGAAACTATTTAACTAATTATTTATTATGAAAGATCAAAACAGGATCAGAGACACAGCCTTTTGCAAAAGCCCAAGTGTTCTAGAGAATGTTCCACAGAATATTAAGAACATAAGTTATTTTATCTCATTTAATAATGTTTTTAATAATTTGCAGTGATTAAGAATTGTTAGTAGTCATTTCATTAAAGATTGTAGGTTGTTTCAATAATGTACATAGCCATCCACAGTATTTTGTATGTATTTATAATGCGCAAAACATTTATTTCAAAGTGAAATTTTGTGGTTACAACAAAAAGTCCGGCAGTGGCGTTGGACTGAGACATATGTAACTGAGACATGCATCTGTTTTGGGCAAACTTCTGCCCAGAGCACGCAAATAGCTCTTAACTGTCTGAGCCGTGTGTAAGTCTGAGGTCTGAATCCCGATGTGTTGGTATTAACTCCTCACTGAGCGCAATTAACTGAACTCTAAATACAGCCCATTATGAATAGCATTCCTGGGATGAGCATAGGATAGTCTTTATAATCACATCAGCAGTTCTTAGAAAGTGCAAATCTCTGCAGTATCCAAGATTATCAGAATCAGAATCAGAATTAGGTTTATTGCCAAGTAGGTTTTCACATACAAGGAATTTGCTTTGGTATGTTGG
>JAOUQW010000021.1:6996969-7008551 GCA_028565825.1 Olivaichthys viedmensis
ATGACTAGCCGCTCGAAGCACTTCATGATGATTGGTGTGAGTGCAACGGGCCGGTAGTCATTGAGGCAGGATACAGACGATTTCTTAGGCACGGGGATGATGGTGGTGGAAAGTGAGCAACAATGGAGTTATAAAAGCACAGACACCTGACAATACTCAAAAAAGTGTATCATGATATTAATTAAGCAATAGACCACAAGAGGGAGTGTGTTGCTTTCGGCTCGTGCCTGGGACCAAATCCCAGCCGTGATGTTATTCGCGAAAACACACAACCTCAAGTGTTATATTGCTTTTATACAACAGTTTACAAAGTAAAGGAAAAAAACTAAAGCATTGTTTCAATTATCTATTTTAAATATCTGACAATTCTTCCGCCACAAAGAAGTAGTTCCTCTACAATGCTTGTTGCTAAGCAACAAAGTAACAATATATATAACAATATATTTTGCCGAGCTGGCAAACTACCTAGTCTGGAAACTTCATTAGCACAGCGCTGCTCAGCATAACAGCTAGATATCATGTTCATAACAGCTAGATATAAAAAAATATATATAATAATAATAATAAAAAGACCGACTGAGATTATATTCTTTGAACACTGAATCGCTTTATTTACAAATTAAACATATAATCATTGTTCCTCTGTGGGAAAATTATTTAACAGTCCAATCCTTCAGTTTAAACTTTAGGCAGGTTCCCTCACAGTATCGGGGAGAAATTTCTCTAACACACCGATTCACTGGTGAATAAATTGGCATTGCGTTTGTCCGCCATCTAGCAGCAAGGATGATTAAATGTATAAAAATGTAAAACTGCTGCGGGCTGTATCGTCAGTTTGCCCTGATCTAGACATTCACTATAAAACATAACTCAGTGGTTACAGTTACAGCTTAGGCTACTGTTTTATAATAATGATTAGGATGATAAGAATAATCATCATAATCATTCTTCCTCTTCTTCTTCTTCTTATTATTATTATTGTCAAACTCTTCTTCCGAATCTGACCAAAGGTTTATTGATTTAAAACAGCACGACCGTTGCTGTTACTTAGCAACCCCTGGTCAGCGGAGTGATATAGATTTGGTGAAAAAGCCATGCTGTTATATCTGATAAGAACTCTTTTCAACCAATCAAATTGCGTGGTTGAAACTAACTGTTGTATAATATATTAATATATCACAATATTGATATTATATCATTACATTGCTCAGCCCTAGGCTCATTAATATTCAAATGCAATTAAATACTACATTTATTCAATTAGTGGCCTAGTTTTTGTTTCTTGGCCTAATGAGAAAAACTTTTACTATTATTAAATTGCTGCTGTTAAATAAGCAACATAATTTCACATACACACACACGTCAGACTGTTTATTTGAAATATCCACAGAGCAGTACACACTCACACTGTCTCCTATAGAGCGCAGCTTGTAGAACGGCTGGATGTAGAACCATGAGCCTTCGTTTCCTGCAGCATCCAATGTCACTCTCATAGCATTCTTCTCCAACAGAGCCGGCAGACGCTTATTCACCGTCAGATATTTATTACTCTTCAGGTGGAGCAGCTACACACACACGCAGAGACACACACACATACACACGCCGCACAAACACACACACACAGAGACACACACACATATACACACGCACAAACAAACACGCAAAGACACACGCCGAGACACACATACACACGCACAAACACACACACACATACACACGCAGAGACCCACACATACACACGCACAAACACACACACGCAGAGACACAGACACACACATACACACGCACAAACACACACGCAGAGACACACACACAGTGACACACACACACGCAGAGACACACACAGACACACCCAGTGAGTGAGTGTCTCTGAGTGTGTGTATGAGCGTGTGTGTGTGTGTGTGTCACTGTGTGTGTGTCTCTGCGTGTGTGTGTATGAGCGTGTGTATGTGTATGTGTGTGTCACTGTGTGTGTGTGTCTCTGCGTGTGTATGTGTGTGTGTGTGTGTGTGTGTGTCACTGTGTGTGTGTGTGTCTCTGCGTGTGTATGTGTGTGTGTGTATGTCTCTGTGTCTCTGTGTGTGTGTGTCTCTGTGTGTATGTGTGTATGTCTCTGTGTGTGTGTGTGTGTGCTTGTGTGTCTCTGTGCGTGTGTGTGCACGTGTATGTGTGTGTGTGTATTTGTGTGTGTGTGTGTGTCACCGTGTGTGCTTGTGTCTCTGTGCGTGTGTGTGCGTGTGTGTGTGTCACTGTGTATGTGTGTGTCACTGTGTGTGTGTGTGCGCTTGTGTGTGTGTGTGTATGCGTGTGTGTGTGTGTGCGTGTGTATGTCTCTGTGTGTGCGTGTGTGTCTTTGTGTGTGTGTGTGTGTCTGTGTGTGTATGTGTGTGTATGTCTCTGTGTGTGTATTTGTGTGTGTCTCTGTGTGTGTGTGTGTGTGCGCATGTGCACGTGTATGTGTGTGTTTGTGTGTCACCGTGTGTGTGTGTGTGTTTGTGTGTGCTTGTGTGTCTCTGTGCGTGTGTGTGTGTGTGTGTCACTGTGTGTGTGTGTCACTGTGTGTGTGTGTGTGTGTGCGCTTGTGTGTGTGTATGCGTGTGTGTGTGTGTGCGTGTGTATGTCTCTCTGTGTGTCTCTGTGTGTGTGTGTGTCTGTGTGTCTATGTGTGTGTGTATGTCTCTGTGTGTGTATTTGTGTGTGTCTCTGTGTGTGTGTGTGTGTGCGCGTGTGTGCGTGTATATGTGTGTGTGTCTCTGTGCGTGTGTATGTGTGTGTGTGTCTCTGTGTGTATGTGTATGCGTGTGTGTATGTGTATGCGTGTGTGTATGTGTATGCGTGTGTGTGTGTGCGCGTGTATATGTTTCTGCGTGTGTGTTTGTGCGTGTGTGTGTGCGTGTGTGTGTATGTGTGTATGCGTGTGTGTGTGCGCACGTGTGTATGTGTGCGCGTGTGTATGTGTGTGTGTGTCTCTGTGTGTGTGCGTGTGTGTGTGTGTGTGTGTGCGCGCGTGTGTGTGTGTGTATGTGTGTGTGTGTCTCTGTGTGTGTGTGTGTGTGCGTGTGTGTGTGTGCGCGTGTGTGTGTGTGTAGGTCGTTTTACCTGGATGACATTTCCGTACTGGATCACGGTCCCCAGCAGCTTCTTGTTCTCTGATTCATTTTGTTTCTTCTCTAAATCAGCAGCGTGCTAAAAAGACACAGAAAGAATCCTAAAGTGCATTTATTTCTGAGAATAATGCTGCTTTAACCAGTATAGCAGTTATATTAGAGATGGGAAAATAATCTGGTCTAAGATGCATCATGCTTTTGTCTTCTGCATTCTGCATTGATGATTAAAACATCAGACTCTTAGAGAATATGGGGTTTACATGTTGTTTCGGTTAAAGCAGCAGTGTGTAATGTTCAGTGTGGGATTATAAACAGTGATTAATAATGCACTCTAATACTTATCTATATAAATCTATATACGCACAGGATTCAGGTTCTGTACCTATTTCTTTGGCTGCATTAACACATTTTGCACAAATGACTATCTATATGAAGTCGATAATTAGACTTCATATAGATCCAGATGTTCAGCTCAGAGTTTTATTCCTCTACATTTGTGTGTGTTTATGTTCAATGAAAAGTCTCTCAGCTAGTAAACTGACCTTCCTTAAAAACATGGACCTATAGTCTCACTGACGTCTATTTACTTTAATATGCTGGTACTATTTCTAGATTATAACAGTCGAGCACTTCTTTTAAATAAGCCACGCCCCTCTCATTATCATATAAGCGGTGAGGAGATTAGTAAATGTTGCATGAGTAAAATAGGAAAATAGATAAATGACTAAACATGTGCTGGAATCCATAAAATAGGGAAAGTGAGAAGTTAAAAATAAAAAGGGACCATAAATGATCAATAAAGGAGTAATGAGTGTGTGTGTGTGTGTGTGTGTGTGTGTGTGTACGAAGGTGTATATGTATGTGTGTGTGTGTGTGTATGTGTGCATGAAGGTGTGTGTATGTGTGTGTGCAAAGAATACTAATTATTTGTACACACAAACTCTCATAAACACACATACACACACACTCTTGTAAACACCCACGTGTAGTTTGTTGAGCAGGACCGTGTCAGTGGTACTCGTTCCTCCAGGTTTGGCAGCTTTCCAAAACTGTTTCTGTGCTGAATATCTGTTCATGGGACACAGTCTGAACAGACAATCTGAGAGAGAGAGAGAAAAACACATCAAATAACAGACACATATCTATTAACAGACACATCTAATAACAGACACACATCTGATAGACATCTAATAACAGACACACATGAAATAACAGACCCTTATCTAATAACAGACACACATCAAATAACAGACATCTAATAACAGACGCACATGAAATAACAGACCCTTATCTAATAACAGACCCTTATCTAATAAGAGACACACATCTAATAACAGACACATCTAATAACAGACACACATCTAATTACAGACACTTATCTAATAACAGACACACATCTAATAACAGACACTTATCTAATACATCAAACAACATACACACATCAAATAACAGACACGCATCAAATAATAGACATCTAATAACAGACACATCTAATAACAGACACTTATCTAATAACAGACACACATCTAATAACAGACACTTATCTAATAACAGACACACATCTAACAACAGACACATCTAATAACAGACACTTATCTAATACATCAAACAACAGACACACATCAAATAACAGACACGCATCAAATAATAGACATCTAATAACAGACACACATCTAATAACAGACACTTATAACAGACATATCTAATAACAGACACTTATAACAGACATATCTAATAACAGACACATCTCTGTCATGGTCAGCAAGCCGTGGGACTAATCAGCCAGCAGCGCATGCCGGTTGCCTCGGCAACCACCGCCTAGGACACGAGCATGTGTGTGTTGAGCTCCGCCCTGCCTTGTCCCGTTAATTGTCCCCAGCTGTTCCTTGTTTGTGATTCCCATAAATATTCCTGTCACGACATGTAACCGCGGGACAGGGGACACACTTGCGAAACCGCTTGGTAACATAATAACATTTATTAGAACACAAAACAGAAGCTACACGACACGCTGTGACAGGCGTGGTAAAACACACAAAACAGAAGACAACACAGGATGGAAACAAGCGGGTATTTAAACATGTAGAATCAAGGGAAGACAGACGAGGAACAGCTGGGAACATTTAACATAACTCACGTAACAGGGAACGCATCCATACAGCGCGCGTGGTCGCGCACGTGGCGGCCGTTGCCATGGTGACTGCCACGCAATGTCACGCGCACAGCATGCTTTTATATCCTAGGTTAGGAATGTAGGCTAATCCTTGAGTGTTTAAAGACTGAGATTGCTTACCTCGATTTTCAATTTAAGATATCACTAGTTTTTTTTTTCTGTTTTTTTCTTTAAGTATGGTAAAGCTGCTATAACAGTACATTTAAAACATATTTTTTTTTTTTTACAATTTTAAACCTCTGTTCCTAGTATTTTTTTGGATTACTAAATATAATTTTTGTTTACAAATACATTCAGACAAAAAATGCACATTGTTTTGCATTGTTTATGTTTCAGAAATAAAAAAGGAATTTTTTTCAGTCATTTTTTTTCATTAAAATTTTTTTCTAAATATTTTGAGTATCGTGACAATATCGAATCGTGAACCCAGAATTGTGAAACGAATCGAATCGTGAACAGAGTATATCGTTACACCCCTACTGTACACTAAAGTTCAAACATTCTTTATCCAATGTTTAACTAACTTCAGTATGGTATGAACAGAGTTATCGGCAGTGAAAATAACACTCATTTTGTATGCAGGTAGATCCTTCCACTCACTGTGACACTATTGATCTTTCGATCTGATTCGTCCATTTCAACATATTTTAGAGATAATATAGTTATATAATTCTGATAATTTAGCGGAACACAGTTATGTTGGCATTGAAAGAATGCTGTGGAATTCGAGGTTCACTCATTCATAATGATATGTTTGTTTGCTTATTTTGAAATGCTTACGCTTTCTAAGTATGTAAGAAACTGTCATGCATAATTCCTCAAACATATCTATATTCTGTCATACTGTACTATTTTGATACAATCATAAAGATTTCTATTACAACATATGAAAAGCGATCTTTTGGCAACTTTCCTGTCTTCTTTGTTAAAAATGTCACTGCATTAATTAACCACTACCAGTTTAATTTTAATACCATGATCAATAAGCTGCCCTGTTGCTACAGTTCTGTAGCCTATTAACTTGTTTCTATGTTGTGTCTTTTTTCTGCAGGTAAATGGAGGCCAAATCACTCTTCCTTATTCACACAGCACCTCAGTCAATGTGTCCCAAACAGGTCTGTATGTGACGGTGGACACAAACTTTGGTCTGCGGCTCCTGTTCAATGGAAACGACCGGCTCTTTGTGCAAGTAGATGAGAGACACAAGGGCAGGGTGTGCGGACTCTGTGGAACCTACTCTGGAAGTCAGTTTGATGACTTCTTGAAACCTGACGGCAATGTAGTCCCATATCCACATGATTTTGCTAGCAGTTGGAATACCCATGACAATGACTGGATGTAAGCAACTATTGATCCAAATTAAGCCCAATGTTGTGTTTTAAGGCATATATTTGATAGATAGCTGTAAAGTGGTCTGCAAATTAAAACAACACTTACTGTTTTAAAAACATATGACTAACAAGATTCTCTTTTATTGACTCTTTGATCTAGTTGTACCAATGGCTCTCCGGATAAGCCAGCATGTCCACCTGAGCTAGACAGTGAGGGATTCCAGGAGTGCAGTAAGCTGTTTGGAGATGCCTTCAAAGCCTGCCACTGGTTTGTGCCCCCTCAGATCTTTGTGAACAGCTGTGTGCAAGACTACTGCACCTCAGAGGGGGATGGGACCCAGCTATGCACTTCTCTGCAGAATTATGTGGCGGCCTGCGAGGTGACTGAGGTGTTTCTGGGAGACTGGTGGAAGGGCACTGACTGTGGTAAGTCTAGACTTAAGTGTAGACTTTTTTTTCAATAATGGCTCTGTCCAAATTTAATTAAGCTGTGATCTATTTCAAATGGTATTTACGTCATTATGCTAATTATGCTAAACACAAAGGGATAGAGATTTTTAACCAAGTCTTTAGATGTAAGCATTAAGCTTAGGTAAATGAAAGAATTTTGTGAAAGGAATCCTTGTATATCCATATTTTAGAATGAAAATATCGGTTACATTACAATTCTCATGTCAGATATTATTTACCCTACCAAAATGTTACTTGTCATTTGCGCTGATGTGTAACTGATTCTAAGCATCCCCTTTTATTCTGTTCCAACCACAGCACCAACAGGTGATCCAGGCACCCCAACACCACCAGGTCCTGCCACCCCAACTTCCAGTGCAAGTAAGTCATGAGTCTGAACTCTCATTGATTTTTCATGAGTTAATAACATAGCCACTAATTGGTCATGGATTGGATTACACAGGTTGTTCATGGAGATGCAACTTTGACCATGATGAATGTGGATGGGAACAGCTTATCCAGGACAGTTTTGATTGGACAAGGTGGTCTGGATCAACGCCCTCTGACTTCACTGGCCCAACCAGTGACCACACTACAGGGAGTAAGAGAACGATCTAAAAAATGGTTCTGCATTTAACTTAAATGCAAAAGCATTGGAGACAGTTAAAATTACGTAATTTTTTTATCATAAGATTTCAAGTTAGAAGATTTTTTTTTTAAAATCCTGAATAAAAGTATTAAACGCATAATCAAAAGCCACTTAATGCTTTAATTACATTATTTGACTACTTGTTGTCTACTACTCCTCAGGTGGCTTTTACATGTATATTGAGGGTGATGGCGTCTACCATGGTGACTCGGCACGTATGATAAGCCCAGTATGTAATACTTTGGGCACCCAGTGCATGAGCTTCTGGTATCACATGTATGGTTGGGAAATGGTTGTGCTACTTAATGTCTATCAGATAGAGGACAACCGTGCCACCAAAATCTGGTCTAAGGCCAATAACCAGGGTAACCGCTGGCGCCTAGCTCAAATTGAGATCACCTCAAGGGGACCATTCCAGGTAAGTACTGGGTATCCAATATGAATATTTGGTAACAATTTATTTGAAGGGTACTTAAAATGGGGTTTCATAACACATTTCTGTGTTATGAATGAGTCTTTTATAAAGTAATGCTGGAGGATTTGTATAAGCCTTATGTCAATGTTTTTATTTGTCTTTGTCTTCACATGAAAGAGAGAAGAAACCTAGATTATCATTATGGGTTGACTTTTCAAGACTGTATTTTTATTTTAAATGTTACAAGTTATTAGTTTGTCTTTACTAACACTAAATTCATGAAGCTTTGAGATATCGTATATGAACTATCCGCCTGCCATCTTACCTTTTGGGAAGTGTATTTACTGTATATACTTCATACTGGAGCGTGCAATTGCATGTTCTTTAACTGGTGATCCATTTGCATTCAAAACTACTATAAAGTACTATTCCAATACATGTTCACATATTTAAGAATCCCATATGTCAGCTGATTGAATGCTTTTCATGCCCTCAAACTAATGTAATATTTAATTTGGCATTTATCACATTGTTATGAAACACTATGTACACCATTTACAACAACACATTTGTATGAAGCCCATATGTCAGCTGAATGAACGATTTTCATGCCCTCAAACTAAAGTAATAATCAATTTGGCATTTATAACACTGTTATGAAGCACTACTGTATACCTATTACAACTTTACTTAATTACCTAACTAATCACTTTCAAGGTAAGGATAAACAATCTTGAAGAGTCTACCATAAAATAATTTTCGTTTCTCTTTCATATAAAGACAAAGTCATATGCTGCATAAAACCTCTAATGTCACCTTACAAGTTTTGACATATGCTGTTCATAAATCTTGCAGCATTACTTAATAAAAGATTTATGCATAACAGATTTATGAATGTGTTATGAAGGACCAATGTAGGTACTCTTCAAATAATGTGTTGCAGAATATTTTATTCTTTCTTTTATTTTAACACCCTATAATATTAAATTAAAAGTGGATCAATATAATTAAATATAATAAAATATTTGTTTATGATTAAATGCAACTAAACTCCTAAGCAATGTTTTTACAACTTAAGTAATCTTATAGGGGTTTCTAGTGTTCATATCTGTGTATTTGGGAGGATGTGAAAAAATGCATTTACATTAATTGTTTCAGATTATTGTGGAAGGCATTAGGGGTTCAAATGCTCAATCAGATGTGGCATGGGATGATGTTACCATAGTACATGGAAAATGTGGAGCAACTGCTGAGATACCAGAACCAGAGGTACCCTCAGCAACCAGTGGAGATCTGTCTATTACGACCTCAGGTAAAGTCAGACCCAAACCCATCTTCATTCATAAACAAAGAATCAATTAATTGAGGTAGTGTGTTTCAGAGAACTGCAAATGTAGCATAAACCGTAACTAAAAATTACACTCTATGTAACACAGTCTTTGGTTCCTGAATGGAATATTAACATGCTATGTTGACAGTTTTCAATGACAAAATCAGCATTTGGTTTAACAGTTTCTGCTTTTTATTATAAAGTCACAAAAATGTGTAATTGTTTCAATAGTTAATTTACTATTATTAAAATATTTTACAGTATGCGGAATCAACTGCAATTTTGACTACAACCTCTGCACGTGGACTCAGTTGTTGACTGATGTTTTTGATTGGACAAGACACAGAGGCTTCACATCTACATCGATGACTGGTCCCTCCTCTGATCACACAACAGGAAGTTAGCATCCTTATTAATTCTTCATATAACACAGGCTCATTATGAAATTACTCCATATGTAAATTGTTATCAAGTACATAGAGAACCTCTTGTTATATAAGAATAGTTTTCTAAAGGGCACAATTTCTAAAACTCATTGTAATGTAGATGTTAACATTTAAGAGTTTTCAAAGTGATAGTTATTTATTATTCAAGAAGAATATTGCACTTTGGCTTCAATATAAAATGAAGATAGTAAATTCAATATCAATGTCTCAAAATCATCTTCTTCCTCCACCTCTCCATCACCAGCTGGTTACTACCTGTACATTGAGGGTGACAGCGCTGCTCATGGAGACACAGCACGTCTCCTAAGTGAAGACTGCTCTGACGTGCAGCCCCAGTGTCTGCAGTTTTGGTACCACATGTACGGCTCCAGCTGGACTATGGGCCTGAGTGTCTACCTGTTGCATGGGAATGTAGCCCACGAGATCTGGAGAATGAGAGAAGACCAGGGAAACGCCTGGCATCAGGCTCTAGTGGACATCACACCACACAACAAATTCCGGGTCAGTCAGTTTAGCAATGTATTAACTGCAATGCTCATAATACTTGTTTGTATTAATGGTTATTCTCTCTCCCAAAATATGCCTTAATAACAGAACATCAATACGCCAGAACTCCAGAACATCAATTAAAATGTAGTAAAAACAATATTACAATTGGTCATAAAAAATAAAACAATGTGTTCCTATTATTATTTTTTCTGGCTCAGGTCATCCAGGTAACACAGAAATTCAGCCTGGTGAAAAACCTCTGGCATTAATAAACATGAATTTTTGTTTTGTATCTAGATTTTATTTGAAGGACGCAGAGGCCACAGTGCTAAGTCAGATGTGGCTCTAGACGACATTTCTTTACACAGAGGGACCTGTGCAGGTACATTTCACTAATATAAGCTACATCAAGGTTCAAGGTTAGCCCTGTAACGCCGTTTGTATCAAATTTGATCCGCATATTTTAAATGCACTCATTTCCTTGTCTTACCTATTAAAATCCTTAAAAGCCAGCTGCATATTTATTGATACCTGTGATGCGGCCTCTAATGGCCTTTTAGTGAAATATCACTCTTGCACACGTGTATCCCAAGCGTTTAAACACAGCTGCGCGCGTGTCCGAGGCGCACTTTCATTTCATGGGAAAAGTGTTCTCAATTTGAGCAGTTCAGGGTAGGGTTAAAATAAATGTTGTGAACATTTTTTGTAAATGAATATCTACTCTGTAAGGCCTGCTAATTGTTTTATTCACGGAATAATGCTACTGAAAATGTGCGTATCAAATTTGATACTGCAGGATTTAGGTGTAGGCTGCAGGCTATATTTCCAGTTATTGTATTTAATAAAAAATGATGTTTTTTTGTCATTAGTAATTAGATATTCATATTTAGATTGAAACCTTTTTTGGTGCAGAAATAAGAAAATAAATGGGTATGATAAACAAAGAAATTCTGTGTTGCAAATAAGATAATTGGCTTTGCAACTTTTCTTTTCAACTATTTTTTATTGCTCTGTAAATTTAGAAATCAAAATGTTACAGTGCCCAGGATGTCACGATGTGTTCCGGGTGCGCGGGTGCGGACACAAACGCGTAGCCGCTCTGTACATCAAACATATTTATTTTAACTGATATCGGGGAAACAAACATAGACTCACGTCGCGACAGGCGTGCTTACACACAAACAACGAAGGA
>JAOUQW010000021.1:7018840-7039003 GCA_028565825.1 Olivaichthys viedmensis
GGTCCGTATCTGCATGATTTTATGCATTGCGCTGCTGCCACACGATTGGCTGATTAGATAATTGCATGAATGAGAAGTTGTACATGTTCCTAATAAAGTGCTCGGTGAGTGTGTGTGATATACCAAGTTATTATTATGAAGCATTTAATTGTATAATAATTATTGTTATTATTATTAGTAGTAGTAGTAGTAGTAGTAGTAGTATGAATTATTATAATAATATATTAGAATTATATTAGATTAAGAACAGGAGAAATAAGCAACCCAGCGTTGATGGCCAAATTAACCCAGCGTTGTGTAAAGAATAACCTTGTAGATGGGTCGTTGAAACAACCCAGCACAATTGTTCAATTTTACAAACCAATCATGTGTTCTGTCCAATATTTAACCAACTCAGGCTGGCTTTTTAACCCAGCATTTTATTTTATTTTTACAGTGTATCTAGGTAGCAATGGTGCTCCCTATTGGTGGATGTAGTAGAGGGGTACTGACAGATTGTGCATAGCAACAGATGAACTACACAGTAAATAATTGTATACCTACAAATGTAACTGGTATGGTAGGTTTACCTAATAAAATGCCCAATGAGTGTAGGTACAATGTAGATGCACTTAATAAAGTATTATATAATATAGGCTAATATAGTATAGAGTCCATTGTGCAGCTAACTCGTGTGGAGATTTGATCCCCGCTGTCGTTACACACTCATCACTCTAGCGTAACGTAATAAGCGTAATAAGCGGCCGGACTTGGTCCACGCGCCCGGGTATAACGTACCTCTCCCAAGGGAGCTTCCGCCTCAGCTACCCCCCGCCGCGCCACCGCGAACCAGTGCGCTCGACCGCGCTTGATTTGATACAACTCTATGAAAGGAGATACCGCTACCTTGGGAGAGGGGAGGCGGGAGAGCTGGTGTAGGTAGATCCACTCGGGCTGGAGTCGGTCCTGTGGCTGCCTTTAAATGTCTCTCTCTCCTCGGCCCCGCTTTCATGAGCTCGCTAGAGGAATGTCGTCCAAATGAAAACCGCATGTTCTCATTAGAGACGTCCTAGAGATCCTGCTAGATGCAATTGCCGTTAATTCACGAGACCGATAAAAGTCTACGGGGTTCACTCTGTCTCCCCCCCGGTTTGCTTTGAACGCTTAAGATCTCGCGAGGTCAGCAGCGGGCCAGAAAAAATCAGAAAAGAGCCCTTTTCTCTTTACATATTGCGCGAGTAAAGGAACGATCTCTCCCCCCCCTGCCCTGAACCCCAGTTTTCCGACTTCTCCCTGATTAAATCTGCCAGCTCCACATCAAATGCACGCAGAGGCCGTCGTATTACCTTACTCAACGATTCTGATTTTGTCCAAACAAACGAGACGGCATTTGTTAATTTGCAAATTCGCCTTGCAATTGTGTGTAACATCACGGGCACGTGAAGGTCACGAAGTGCAACATTTGACATAACGGTATCATGTTTTGCGCGAAGAAACTGTGTAGCCACAGACACAGGGTCTCAATGAAACAGTAGCAGTAAAAACATTAGTGATTTTGCTGTGTAATAGGATCATCACTGCGGGTCTTCATGCAATAATGTTTTCAAATGAATTTTTAACCATTTCTTTTTCAGTACCTTAGTGAAAATGAAATAACTGTGAGTGCGCTTTTATATTTTACATATTGCTGAAAGTCTATTATTGAAAGAATTGGCCATTCTACATGGAATAAGGGAGTCAGAGTACAATTAGATTGCGACACGAAAACTGTAGATGGAAAACATCATGTTTATCTTCTTAATGTTTCTTGTATCTGTCTACCAACAAAACATATGTGCAGGCAGGATGTACCTTTTTTTTTTTCTTTCTTTTTTTTTTACAATTGTTCTCATGCAATTTATTTGTAAGCAAGCCTAAAGTATAAAAACTGAAGTGAAAGCTAAGAATTTGACATTCTTTTTGCATTCTTCTGATCTGGCCATAGACTTCTCCCAGATCACTAGTCTAAGATTCTCATATTTTTTCAAAGAAATAATGCAACGTATTTTTGTAGATTTCGTTTATAATTGATATTTGTAGAAAAAAATGTAGGAAAATTTATGTTTTACTGTATTAGATTCATTTATTTGAATAATTGGATGATTTATTATTTGTCTAAATTTTGCCTATTTTTAATTAAACTCAGGACTCCTGACATATTTTTTTAGTAAACAGATCAATGATCACAAAAATACGCATTCAGTTTTAAGGTCAAGTAGGTAGAAGGAGCTGTCCAAAATGGAAGCAAGATAAACACCAAAACAGACTGATATCTGCCACAAACAGATGCTGATATCAGAGATGCAAAAAAGTTATTTAGCGTGGTAACTGCAAGCATGCTGTCCTAGTCTATCGCTCTTCAGTGCTACAGCACTGCACAGTTCAGCATTCTACCTCATTTAACACACCTGATGCTATCATCAGCTAATTAGCACCACCGTAGAAGATGAAAAACTAATCACTGCTGGACTGTGGTCTTAAGAGACCAGTGTGTGACACACCTGCTGTATAACAAAGTTTTACCTATGTGCTGTAGCAGGGAAAGTTTGTTTCTTGTATATTTCTCTTCACAGAATCAAACTGTCTGCTATAGCTTCTCCGCAGCATACAAAAGGCCCAATTTAAAAACTTCAAACCTTAGCGAATGGTTTTAACTTTAATCTGAAATATACTCACTACTTAAATATTGGCTGGAAAAAAATTCAATGATAATATCAAACTCTGCATAAGTCACTAACTCTGTCTGTGGTGTGTTCACCGTTTTGCTTTTTACTGGACAGCCAACACTACACAAACACAAGCTCATAGTTCATGTCATAGGACATGGCATTATTCATTGCAATTTTATTTATAATTAGTTTAAATGACCTCCCACTTTGTTTCACTTTATGCTTTCGTTCTAGTATACTACTGTAGTCAACGATTGCCTCTGTAAACTATTTATTCAATCCAATCAAGCTTACTTTGATGGTGTTGGGGTTGGAGTTTTGATTGATAAAGACAATCAGACATTGCACCAGTGCTCAACGTGGAAAATATAAACAACAATGATGTGCCTGAGTAGACGGAGGGGAAACCACAGAGTGAAGCAAAATGAAAGTTTTCAAGGTTCAGGATTCTTGTTTGAGACTAAAGGGCTATATGGTTGACCTAAGACTTACTACAAGAGGCAAGAACTTCCCAATTTTAACTGTTTGCCATCAATACACCACACATTCCTGGCGCAGGTCTTCAAAATAATTGTTACTGACTGTCCTATTGAGTTTTTCCACTGTAACCCAGATATCTGATGCAAACTCCTCTGTTGCCATGTTTGCATCTGGTTCCATTTTTAACATCAATGAAAGGGATAAATAAGAAAACCAAGATTAGTGAAAATTGATTGACAGTTTTCTATATATTGATGTTTTCCTGGCAGCTCCCACTGTCAGCTCTCCAACTTGCTCAGATGATGTTCTCCTCCTCAAAATCAAATTTCTCTGCGGCAGAACCCTCGCTGTATTTGTGTGCAACGACAACAGCTGAACCCTTAAATGTTCCATACGGGTCCTTTTTGGTTCCCTTGTATTGAAGAAAGCTCCGAAAAAGTATGAGAGCGAGGAAGGAGTAGATGAACATCACAAACAGGATGTAAAAGTAAGCGTTGTCATAAGATTGCCTCACCAAATTAGTGACTATTGTCTGGGTTGGGGTAACAGTGGTTGCATTTCCATAAAAACTCTCATGGTTATAGTCCTGTTCCTTCAAGATGGCTTCCTTGCACCTGGTCAGCAGAGCGAGTAGCAGTGTCTTATTCATGGTGACGCCACCTGCCGGCCAGCATGAGGTTAACACCACAGGAACAATTTGCACTCTTTAGATATTTTTGTACTTTTTGTAAAAAGATAACGGTCAGCATTCATACCGACCCACTAGTCATCGACAAGTCCCTCTGATCATTCACACAGCGTCTCCATGCGCATGGACGAAAAAGCGATCAAGACCACCTATATACACAAAGTCTCTTTTAACATCCAAATTCTGGTCACCTCAATGAAGTTGGCATGGTTCCTCTCTCCAGTCAAAAAAATATATCCAAAAAGTTTGCTAATGTTTCCTCCTCAAGTTTGCAAGGTAAAGCTGAAAGTAAAGTGGCTTTTCTCTCTCCGTCAAGCACACACGCTAGATGGTGGCTCTCTGGGAAAATGAAAAAGCAGTTGGTGAGACAGTTTTGGAAAGGAATGCTGTCCTGGTCTGCTGTCTGTTTCTTACACTCAAGATAAAGAGACATTTCTAAGATAGAGAGCGCTCCACTTACCCAGCAGAACTCACATAAACAACGCTTCGTTCAGTTCGTATTTATGATATAACTTATTATTAATATAGTGATTTGAGATTTTGTCTTTTACATCTGAATTCTTACAAATACACTGGCAATTGTAATCTTTATTATTAGTAGTAGTAGTAGTAGTAGTATTATCATTATTAATAATAATAATAATAATAAGTATTATTGTTATTATTATTGCATATTTTTATAGTCCCTCACTTCCAGCCAATTACACTTTACAAAATAGAGACAAATTGGAAAAAATAACAGACAAAATGCTGTCAAAAAGGCAGACATTTATGCTGCCTGTTTTACTTAGGTTTCCCATTCACAGAAAAAGTCTGGCTGAAATTGCTGTGTTAATACAGAAAACTTTTAAATCCAGTTCCAGACTAATTAGTTCTTGGTTTTTAAGATCAATCGTACCTTAGAACTGCCCTGATAGATTAGAGTGTTGACTGTCTGTGCCTTCAGATTTAACACTTAAAAATATGTAGTTGTAATTGGATCTATAGTTGTAATGTCATGACATTTGAGTGTCATTACTCTCCTCCCACAGTTTGTGGAGAATGAAATGCTTCTGTCATCCAATTTCTCCTTCCCAGACATTTATTCTCTCTCTCTCTTTGGGCTGGTTGTTCTTCTCAGAAGTACAGTACATTTCTTATCTGAAGTGCAGATGTCTATACATTCTGGTGCATTTTGTCTCTCTTTCTCTCTCATGGCCTTTTGTATTTTTTCACTTTTTTCCCTTTACCACCTCTCTCTCTCTCTATTGCTCTCATGTCTCCTTGCAGGAGTAAGCACCATTGTCGTCGTCGCCCCCCCGAACACACACACACACACACACTCTCCCCTTTCACCCTTCTCCATCTCCCAATGACGTGAGAGCACCCGTAACTCTTGCCCTGTCAGCTCTGCTGGAGTGCTCTAGAGATTTCAAAGAGTGCCAGGGTCAAAAGTTAAGTCGTCTCCAATGTGTGTTAATCTGGCTGCCACTCAGATCCATGCTGAAACAGAGACTGAACACTCAGTGTTTTCTCTATATTGTTTATGTGTACTGTGTGCTTTGGTTCAATATGATAGAAATATGACCAAAAGCACCTATTGCTTTCGGTCTTACTGTGAACGGTTTATGAAAACTAATGATCCAAATAAATGTCATTAGATTTCAAACACACACACACACACACGCACACACACACATACACAAGAATGGCAGCGCCAGCTGCAGGCACCTGATCTGAGTACAAGAAAAAATACAGAGGGAACGAAAGGGAACAGGGAGAGGGAGGGCAATGAAATCTTTTTCATATCTTATGTTTGAAGTCTTGAACGACACAGTGTGTGTGTATGGTGGGAGAAGGGAGTGTATAATGTCACATCGTGAATTACAGAGCACGGTTCTCAGTAGGGTGTGTCTCCATGTCCACTCTCTGTGGTGCTTTGGAGGTTTACAGATCTCTGCTTTCCTCATTAACTCCATTAAACGTTCCCCCGAGAGCAGGAATTTGTCAAGGAGGAGTGTTTATGAAACATGATATATTTATGTACTCTCCTTAAAGCACAGAGGGTTGGAAAGAACCTGATAGCTATTGTTCTATGTCACGCCAATTCTCTCTTAATTCTCAATAAGATCAAGTAAGATTACCCATACACAGCTGATCTGAATGTGGGTATGGACTGATGTTGATGTGAAACATGATAAGAAAAATAACAAAATTTTAAACAAATACTAAATATATAGAGTCTGTTGTTTATTCTGAAAAACAAAGAAAGGCACCAGGTAGAAAGTGAGGGAGAGAGAACAATAATCAATAGAAAAACATACCTTTTATCAACCACATGACCAAAATCAAGCTTGAATGCTTTTTATTATTTTTTCTTATAAATAGTAAATAGTGCTGCATGTGACACAAGACATTTTGCAACAGCAATTGAATGCAGTCGTAAAGAAAAGAAATCATATAGGTATAAAAACACATGTAAAAAATAACCTTCGGCACAGTATTTAAGACTTGAAATAACAGGTGTAATTGTGTCATAGGCACACAGAACATTTATTCTCACTTTGACAATCCTTTAAAGATGGGTCAACTGTATGGGGAAAATGTATATATTTATATGTCTGATGTATGACAAACACTTACTGTAACTGTGTTGTCTTATGGGTCCTTTACCCCAATTACAATTAATGAATATTAATATAAAATATATAACAGTTTATTGTTAGTTAAAGGAGCGATACACACCTTTTTCTTCTTTTTGCTTATGAGTTGCTTATTTCTGGCTTGGTCTTGGTCACACAATTTGTCACTATTTCGAATAAAGACTCTTTCATGCCTCAGTTTTATTGTTCCCAACATTTTAAGATCAAAATATTGGCAAGAACGTGTTGATAATTTAAAAGACATTACAAACCACTGTGGCAAGTTGTGTAGTCTGAAAAGTGATTGGAGAATAGGATTTAATAGGTTGTGTAAAAAGTATGTAAATCTCATAGTAGACTTGACCACTGTTGAATGGAAAGATATTTTTCTGGTTCAAGGCCCAGTCTACATTTAACATCCCACAACTACTGTCACTGAGTGCTATTTTTTGCAATGTTTCATAATGTTCGTTAGGAACTTCTTCTTATTGCTCCTTCACAATCAGTGTGTGAATTATAAGATCCAAAAGATCAGTGTATGAGGTATAAATTGTGTATATTGCACTTTCTTTGGATTTCAGTTCGTGCTACTTTAGCCTTTACTTTCTCTCATACACTATATCCTTCTCTCCCCCATTCTCCTATGACCAAGGTTTATTCTACTTATAATGGAACTTTAATTGCTTTTCATTATACTGTAATGGTATGCGTGAGGGTGACACTCATTTGTTTCATTGCTCTGTCATACCATAGAGGCATACCTGAAATTCCATCGCACTTGAGTGCATACGAGCCAGATTACTCTGTTCATTTCTCTCTCTCTCTCTCTCTCTCTCTCTCTCTCTCTCTCTCTCTCTCTCTCTCTTACCTGTGAATAATGTTGATGAAGTCTTTAGAAGATGATACACACACCCCACACACAAAAAAAGAGCCCTTATTCCCCCAAACACGTCACGAATCAAACAACAAGCTCTCATGATGACATTACGTGATGTTACAAGCAAAAACTGTTTTGCCAAAAGGATAAAGGCATTTTAACTGCTTAAACCTACATGTTTCCCTGCTGGTCATTTCAGATTAAATATGCAGTATTTAACAATCTTTTAGTTCATTTCTCATCTTTTTTAGTCCTTTTTTAAACTCCCTGTCCGCCTTCCGGTCTCCCTCACTGCTTACGTGGCATTCTTTGGGAATGGTCGAATAAGCTTTGTGTTGGGAGTTTGGAGGCATGGTGTGGAACAATAACCACAGAGGTCCTTTGGTCCTCATTATCCACACTGAACCTGAATCACTCAGAATGAGAACCAACCCAGCATGGGTGGGTGGTGCAGCTGGATCGGAAGTGTCCCAATGCCAAGGGGAATTGTGGGTAGGCATAGATCTGGAAGTGGATGTCAGAGGTCAGGAGAAGAGCTGAAAAGCAGGTGGTTTCTCTCAGACTATCCGGAACTTTTCCTCTCTTCTCCTGCTTGCTTCTTCCTGCTCAGCTGATGTTGGGTTTCAGATAATGAAAGGCACCTGAGAGAGGCACAGAACAAAAAGGGGGAAAATATTTTAGTAACGTTGCAGTTTCATGACACATGACAGCCTGTAGGTGGGGGTATTATGTCTTGGACAGGAGATGCTTCCTCTGTAGCAGAGGGCCCAAGTGGATTGTTGAAGCTGCAGTAGAATGGGTGTGTGTGTGTGTGTGTGTGTGTGTGCGTGTGTGCGTGCGTGCGTGCGCATGCGCATGCATGTGAGGTACTAGAGGAGGGCTGATCAGTGGTACAATACACTGTACAGCTCCACCCAGTGATGCTTGTAGTATTAACAACAATCAATAAGAGTGCAGGATCTGACCTCTGACTAAAACACATGGTTCTAATAGGGATCTGTCACAGGCTATTTTACTCCTGCTAAAGCCCTTTTCAACCCCCTTCCCAATATACACACACATACAAACACCCCTTGATTCTCCAGCACTACACACATGAGCACACCTCCCCAACTCACACAAATGCACAAACCAACAACCCCCCTCCACATATATACACCAAACCACACAAACACACACTATTCCTGGTTTAGTGTACGGGCCATTGACTAGGGCAAATTAATGATTTCAAGATGGCGTCATATAGAGCATCCAACATGTGGTCTGTACCATTCCACTCCCCTCATTGGATCTGTCAAACATGCTTTGTGATGGCTGCTCCTTTCATTTCTGCCTTCACATGTGTGTGTGTGTAATGAACAACTGGCTGCTCCTTTCATTTCTGCTTTCATGTGTGTGTGTGTGTGTGTGTGTGTGTGTGTGTGTGTGTGTGTGTGTGTGTGTGTAATGAGTGATATCTTCGTTACCCTAAAGGTCATTTCATGGCTAGCTTACGGACTCCTGAGGTTGACAGGCAAGCTCATCACATGGGGTCGTGAAAGGTTGCGCACGCCGGGTTGTGACCCGTGATGGCGTCTACCTGTTGCTTGTTCGAATTGAGCCTATTATAACCCTAATCATTCGCTGTTCAGGTTCAAGTGCATTTTGGAAAATAACTTTCACATATGGAAAACGAGCATTGCTTCAGAGTGAAAAGTACAGCGCATTAAGAAATAAACCATGCTTTAATTTGACTTGCTGAATGTAATCGGTTCAGATACACTGGTCTGGAAAACTGAAAATTAACAAAGTACATATGGAATGATTTTCAAGTCAGGGTATGATAACACGATCAAATGTTTTTCCTCCACTATATCATTGTATTTGCTTACAGCTTCACATTTTCAAACAGGTTCAAATTAAATAGCATAATAACATGGCAGCAGGGCAAGTATGAAATTATTTTGTTAGGGAAACTGCTGGAATGTTTGCTAAAATTTTAAGAGAATCTTATTATCCTTCAGTAGTTTATCAAAACAATGTAGAAATATGCTTTTTCTACTTTTTGTTGGCGTGTTTGTTCTTTAATTAGTAGGCTAGCCTGTTTTAAAAAATTAAGCATATAAAATGTCAGTTACATTACACACACATACACACACCAGCGCATAGTAGTGGTATTCACCTTACTTTGCCCGTACTGGCCATACTGGTATGGTGCCATGTGGTCGACGCTGTAGGCTGGCGAGCTGTAGCTGGGTGGGCAGTACGACTGTGAGCTAGGCAGCGAGGGAATGCTGGCCAGCCCAGACAGAGGCTCCAGTCTCTGTGCTGAGTGGCAGCTGGCAGCCATGCCCGCACTGGGCTCCAGAGGACCAGTGAGAGGAGAGAGAGAGAAGTCTCCCTGCGGTTGGTGAGGCACGCCACCCGGGTTCAACAGTCCCATCACCTGAGGGAGAGGAGAGGAGAGGAGAAGGGAGGAGGAATGAAGAAGGAAAAATTTAGTTATAATGAGCACCATATAGCACACAGATGTATAAAACCAGCAGTGGTTTTAAGCTCCAGAAACACTTTATTCATTGGATTATATTTACACCAGATCGCAAAAGGAAAGAAAACAATATATCCACCTACCCAGCAATACCATGCCCTGTTCCATCTACATATGCTTCTCATAAGATTAGTATTTCCCGATTACTAGAGCGAGAACAGAGGTTTAGCTCTCCAAATCTCTCACACCCAATATTAATATCAGCTCTATCTTTACCAAATACTGAAGCAACACAGAGCAGCATTAAAAACGTCTACCACACTGTCCCCTTTCTTCAACAAAAAGGATCGATAAAATGAAACCACAATGTCTAAAACACTCGGGGGACATTAGGGAATCATCTTCATATCTAATTCAGCCATTTAGCTTCGTGTTAGCGAGATTCGGAAAGCTGGGACGTTAACTGTGGCATCGGTGCCAGGGGGCCCTTGCTGCCAGCACTGACGAGCCAAGTTCGGCCTGGCTCTGAGGGAGGTTCCCTCTCTCGCTCCGCTAATCATTAATGAAAAGCAGTCTAGGCAAAGCTGAGATCACCAGCACACACTCGCTCGCAGGCCATAAGACTCCGATTATTCTCCATCCGAGCGCACACATGGTCCTGTTTAAATAATTTCCCATATAAGAGAGAGAGAGAAAGAGAGAGAGACAGGCCGAGAGCTCAGGAGTTGTGTTTCTCTACCCTGCTAAGATTTTCCTAAAAATGATCCTTTGTGAGTGTACTAGTGTGTGTGTATGTGTGTGCATTTAGAGAAGAAAATTCTCGAGAAGAAGTGAAAAGGGAGAAAAGAGAGGAGGAAGGATAGATTTGTGGCCTGCAATGGAGCGAATTAAACTCAGCGTGTCCAACAGAGACAGAAGGACTGTGTGTGTGTGTGTGTGTGTGTGTGTGTGTGGGATGCAAAAAGTGTATGTGTGTATATGCGTGTGTAGTGTATATGTCTACTTGAATGAGTGCATGTAGTTAAGAGTTTTACAACCTCTGTGAAGGGTCGTGAAATCTCTCCAGTGATTCATCTTAAACAGCTGGACAGAGCTTTGCATCCGAGCACACACATGTAGAACATGAGAGAGACAGACGGCGCGAGAGACAGAAAGAGAGCGCGTACATACAAATTCGCACCAATTTTTAGTTATTGTCACAAATCTCATAACTTTATTTTTAACCTATGAATAAACAGGGCACAATGTCATTGATAGGCTTAATTTAAAATCTTTATAATTCTCATTATAACCTTTTCAACTATTCAATTTTTTCTTTTATAATTCTTTAATATTCTAAACCTCTATAACCACATCCTCAGCAATACAAGAGAGCAACACTGGCTATACTATTATTCATCAAAAAACAATACAACCTACACTTTCACAAACTTGAAGTGGTGTGTTTCCCATCTTGGAGGCCACACACACTCACACACACACTGACAGTAGGTAATTTACAGGTTGCTGGTCAGAGGGATCCAGAGTGTGTGAGAGGAGCATGCTGATGTGTTATGCTTTACAAATGGAAACCACATGGAGGTTAAAAAGCCTCATTCACCTAGCAGCGGGGGGGGGGATGTGTCTACACGTGAGGTGAACTCTCAAACACACACTCTCAAGAGCATACACACACACACACACATACACTGTTTGCTGACAAAAAGCTTCCACAAAACATATGGTTCTGAATATGTACAAGTTACTGAGGTGGAGAGCTAAATCCAGGCAATCTGTCTATTTTGTAAGGTGCTTTCGGATATATCACAGTGCCAGAATAATATACAATACAGGTAACAATATCACTGAAGAAAATATCATAGCATGATACAGAAAAAAACATGTACACCCTTGAGAAATGTGTGCCTGTATCTGGGTCAAAGACATAGGGAATTTACAAAATTACAAAGACAAAATGACAAAAACTAAATAAATTTTATTTTTATCATTTCAAAATACATTTTGAGTCCGATGCTAGGATTTAAATAGAATAAACTGAAATTCAGCCCATTGAAATGTCATTAAGTATAACAGATAATTGTTCAAAAAAATCACAAAAGGCATTTTATTTCAAAATATCTATATTTTGCTGTTATAGTTACAATTCCTACTTTGTTGTCTGTTTATTTGTTCTTGAAAGGATGCAATTTTTATTGTATAAAAAAAAAATTCATGTTTGTTTTTCATTTATCAATTTTCATTCTATTCAATATTCTAGTCAATTAAAGAATGTTGTTTTATGTATGTGTGTGTGTTTGTGTGTGTGTGTTTGGGGGTGGGTGGATGAATTATTGTGTGACTGCACGTATGGGGAGGCTTCAACTAAATACATACTTGAATGAATTTCTAAATGTACACATAAGTGTATTGGGGACTTGTTGGAACTGAAGGCACGTGTAAGTATGTGTGTAAAAGGCTTTTACACATGTTTGTGCATTCTGTGAGGGTATGCATGTGAGTGAATGTGTGTATTTGTGTGTGTGTGTGTGTGTGTGTGTGTGTGTGTGTTTCTTCCCGGTGTCTCTGGTTCGCAGTGGTTCTGGAGCTTATGAGCTACGGAGGGAGAATGCGGGTGGCTTTTGCAGGCCTGGTGTGAACAAAACGCTGGTATGTGCTGGATTATACACCAGACATGTGAGATTTTTACCCATGGGGCAAGTGGGTTGAGCCAGGCTGTAGCACATGACTACTCCACCTCCTACTTACTATTATACATGACACCCACAACACAATAATATATCCAGACAGAATATACACAAGCGGCCCACTAGGATTCACAATATCGCCATGCATTGGATCGCACTAGTTTCTTTATTGTAGTCTTCTGTTTACATTTCTCAGGCATGGAAATTAGCTCCACCCCCAGCCAGAACAAAGCTGCTCAGCTCAGGGGAAGACTTTGTCAATGTTTTCATTGAAATTGCAATTTTTCCGTGCAGACAGCAGAGGGCTCTAAAAATGACAAACGGCTCCTTTAAAAGACACATTTAATAGCCAGGATATTTTATGAATATATATTTAAGGCCAGCATGCCCTCATAGTCCAGCTCACAGTCCTACAGCCTACTCAGATATAATAAAATCTAAATAAGAGAGATAAAATGCTTCACAGCTTAGAAAGTGTCTGAATTAAGTTTTCCAATTGCAAAATACTCATGTTTAACTTTTAAAACAGATGTAGCATTCTCTTCGATTTTTCACAGGTAGTATTGAGAGAAACATAATAATTCATGGTAAATACTTAACCACTCAATTTATTTTAGCAATAAAGTAACTTCTGCAGTATGAATCAAATCAGGTTTGTGCTTCATCATACCTTAAACCACTCAATAAATACATAAATGAAACAATTAAGCAACAAAGTGAGTCATTAGCATAAATTACACAGTACATTATGAAGGATAAATTCTCTCATTCCAATCAATTAAGAGTCTGGAACATTCCATAATTAGAATCACAGACACGAAGTTCTGCCCTCGTCATGACGCCCAGCGGCGCTTGCTCTCCAGGGGCAACAGAAGGCCACTAATCGGCCCTGGCCTAGGTCACACACACACACGCACACACACACACGCTCTAATGGCAATACCATATTCTGTGTGAATGTAAGAGACAGCAACCCCAGAGCGTCAAAGAAGAGTAATGGATGTTCAATGGCTTATGATGGGTCAGCATCAGTAATTCTCACCAAGGGCTTTACAGTCAAACTTTCCAGTGAAAAGTCATCCCATCTGTGTTAAACGATGAAGTCACACAAACATTACAAGCAGTCAATGATGTCTGAAGTACACCCATAATACAACAGCAAACGCTGCGACATTAGAGCAAACAATAACGACATTCTATGACAATGAGTCATTTTTACTTTGGAATCTGAGATATTAACTTTTTTTAAGTCTATTTCTGGATTTCTGGATTTAGACATAACTATACTCTCTGTCACCCTGTTTTGTACATAGTCATAAAAAAGGCCTCTAGGGTCATAAATTTTTTCTGCAAAAACAGAATCGCATGCAACATTTTCAACCCCGTTCACACCCCCACCCTCCAACTTACCCACCATGAGACTTTTAAGGTTCTTTTTATTTCATCAAGAACATACTGGACTTCCCCATGTGCTTCTACCCAGAATGCTATGCGTACATTAGAACAGGAGGCGCTTCGGAGGTGCTTAGCAGCTAATTTTCCGCTTGTTAGCAAGGACGCGCATGGTGCTCACTGCAGGAGATAGCAGCCGATGAGTGTGTAATCACACATAATTGTCTTTTCACTTCTCATTTTCATCACTGCCCCTTCTGCCACTCGTTTGCTTCCACTCATCCCTCGTTCCCGCAACCTTCACTTTCTTCACTCGCTGCTACTCTATCAGTCATCACAGCAAAACAGGCTTCATTATCTGTATTTTACACCTTAACATTCTAAATATTTTTATTGGTTGGCTCTTCATTTACTGTGAACTTCCTGTCAGTCTGTCTCAAGTACCCCCAGCCGGAAATTTCACCTCAACCAATACACACACCTTGCCTAGATGTGAACATACTGATATATTCAGTGCACATTACACACTATTTCATACTTCTGAGTCCATAATATGAGTCTATAAAATCTATGATGGGCCAACATTAGTCTTAAACCAACTAATTCACACTGAGACATGCTCAAACTTTCCAACCTAAAATCATCCCATCTGTGGTCAATGGGACAATGAAGTTACACCAACAACAGTTGATGACCATACCATCAGCTTTTTTCAAGTCTAATTCCTATGATTAGTCCTGACTGTGCCCTCTGCAGGCAAGAAGCTGTAACACAAATTTACCAGGCAATGAAACACCATGTTTGTGCGATTTTATCTCAGTGAGAACTGTAAGCTCACTAACCTGTGACGAGAGGCCGTTGCTGATGGCGGGGTTGACTGGGTTGGAGTGGCTCGGTGCAGGCACAAAGCCATCAGAATAGCCTGAAAAGCTGTGGCGTCCTGAGGAGAGACAGTATGCCGAGCTGGCGTCCTGGGCTCCCGGGGCCGTGCCAAGTCCGCTCTGGTGCACTGAGGTCGGTGGGAGAGGCTGAGGCCTGTGCACTGTACTGGCCTGCTCTGACATTGCTGATAGAAAGAGAGATGAAGAAACAGAGAAAAAAGAAATGTTAAGCTGTATTCACATTCTCAACTGCCCATACATATGATCCTATGGGAAGCAGCCTCAAAGTGGTCAGCAAGCTTGGGTTTTTTTTTTCATACCAACACAAAATGTGCCCCAGACAGATAAAGAAAATGCCTTGTGTGAACACTGCCTTACTTATAATATGGTTATGTCACAAAAGAGATCACTTTATATTTATCGTAGTGTTACAGCACAGTAAAGAACTATACTAAAAGCAGCAGGCACTAGAATTAAAAAAAAGTTTAAATAAAGTTTAATAAGGAAAGAGAAATCTGTGGATTCTCTCATTTTGTTCATTGTTATGTAGAGGTTTTGTTAATGCTTTGTCAATCTGTTCTTTACTATTTTCTGTACTTGTGTAATTCTGTATTGGGTAAAGTGATCTTGGTTATGAGAAATGTGCTATATACATGAATTATTATTTATAATAATAATAATAATAATAATAATAATAAATGAATGCAGGTGACAACACTGCCATAAGCAATACGTAGAGCCACTGTGTTTTAGTTTAGCAGTAAAGAGGGGGTCTGATCTGCGCGTGTGTCTCTATGTATGGGGTATGACGTTCGGCCCACCTTGAGGGATAGAGGATGCAGGGTAAGGACTTTCAGGTAGCTGGTAAGGCTGCAGGCTTGACATGGCCGACGGCGGAAATCCTCCAGGAATCAGGTGATTAAATGCCATCAGCTGATTGGCTCCTGCCTGCTTCCTCCAGCGAGCCCGTCTGTTGCTAAACCACACCTGCAAACAAATAAACCAAACAGAAATTGATTGAGCAAAATTTTTCAATGAGGACATAAAGTGTAAGCTAATTGTTTTGGAACTACAGTACCAGTCAAAAGTTTGGACACACTAGATTGAATATATATTTTTCATTGTCTTAAATACATTTTAATAAAGGTTTATAGTTGAAATTTGTTTCTAAGACCAATGTAAATTTTTCAGTTTTTACTTAAAACAAGTAGTTTTTACTTCAAATTAAATTGTTTCCCCAAACACGTAGTTTTACTTAGGAGAAGCAGACAACAAGTGCTCAGCCTATTTGGGAAGTTTAAGAAAAGCCTCCTGGGTGAAGCTCCCTCATGTAGCTGGTTGAAAAGATGTTGAGAGTGTGCAAAGCTTCATTAGGAACACTGTTAACAATTCTAAAATAGTTTTGATTTGTTTAACACTTTTCTTGGTCACTGTGTTCACAGTGTTAATGATAATAAAGTAAATAGTAAAACTGAAGAAAACAGGTGTGACCAAACGTTTGAGCAGGTGTGTCCAAACCTTTGACTGGTACTGTATATTACTGTCCTGTGTGCTTTTCTGAATTTTCCTGTTTGAGAGTGCGTGTTGGGGCATCAGTGTGAATGCGAATATGTGTGTGTGCAGCACTATGTGTAGGCACATGAGTATGTGTGTGGGACTGTTTGTGTGAAAGAGTATGTGTCCATCTGGACGCAAATACCCATACTTGGTAAAAAAAAAATTATGACATCATGTAAATCACAAGTTCCAGCCACTGGGTCCATACTGATGGCTTTCACTGGGTCAAAAAGTTTTCAAATGAAGGCTTTTAATAAACTGCACTATTTTTGGCTGGGGTTTGGTATTTCATAAAAGAAGAGGGGAAAAACACATAGTCAAGGAAGACAAAAAGACATCTGTGTGTATGTGTGTGTGTTTCTGTGTGTATGTGTGTGTGTGTGTGTGTGTGTGTGTTTGTGTTTGTGTGTGTGTGTGTGTGTGTGAGTGTAGAAAAGACTAAAATATATAAATGTGGGTGTGTGTTCCCCATAATGTCCCCATAATGATATGAATACGTGCCAATTATGATATTGTGGGGACATTTGTCTGGTCCCCATTTTTTTGAAAAAAGGCAGCTTTTATCTTAATAAAACACAGTTAAATGTAAGTACCTAACATGTACTGTATAGTAAAACCAACTTTTCTATGTGTACCTGCACTCTTGCCTCTGTGAGTTTGGCTTTTAGGGCGAGCTCCTTGCAAGTATAGATGCCAGAGTAGTATGTGTGTGTGCTTATATGTGTGTTTGTATGTGTGTACCTGCACTCTCGCCTCTGTGAGTTTGGCTCTTTGGGCGAGCTCCTCACGTGTGTAGATGTCAGGGTAGTGTGTGCGCTCAAATGCTCTCTCCAGCTCCTCGAGCTGCTCAGCAGTGAATGTCGTGCGACTGCGACGCTGTTTCCTCTTCAGGGGCAGACCTGGCTCCGAGTCCACATCTGAGCCCTCGTCCGAATGACTCGCTAAAACACACACACACGTTTCACACTTACGTGAGAAATAAAACGCCTAAATCAAGTCCTCATTTGCAGCTTCCTTTGCAGTGAATGGAGGAAACTGATGTTCACTTAGTGTATGTAACAGATCTGTTAGATATACAAAGTGAAAATTAAGAAACCTAATAATAGCAAAAGAACAAAATATACAACACAGACAAAGTACTCTTTAATCAGTTATGATAAAAAAAAATTTACCTGCAGATCCTAAGATGTAGATCTTTCATCAAAACCTAAATAAAAATGCCAGAGTTTGTTCACCCTAATCTACCACAGTTTTGTTACATATGGGCGATTAATACAGAAGAATTTCGACATGTTTCCCTGTACTAAGAAAAAAACTGTTCTTGTACTTTAATCCAACTTTCCAACACTAGGGCTATACAGTAAAAACTAATGACGGTTACTTACACTTTCCCGAAGGTAGTATCCATGTGTAATCAGGTAGAAACCGAGGCACGTCTATGTTGGAAATGTTGGTAACACATAACTACAAATTCTTCCCCATAAAGTAGCCCCATCTTTGAATGGATGAATTACACAGATTTAGAGCTTAATTTGCAAATACCTTTGATTAAAGAATTTTTTTTTTTTTAATTTGCATAAACATTTATTGACTGACCCAGCAACTGCCCTTAGGCCTCCATTATAAGTGAATTTTATGTAAACAGGTTTTTGTTCTTTTCGCAGAACAGAGATACATGTCAAAATTATTGTCTGTGGTTATTGCCCATTTGCTACCGGTCCGGTAGATGGAAATTAAGTTGAAAAAATGCAGGATTATTCCTTTAGCCATGCTGGCAAAAAGGCCACCAAAGAATACCAAAATCAATCACTCATAAAGAGATATTCTGAAATCAGATACTTTCAGGATTTACTTTACAGAACCAACAGGTGTTATCTTTTCCAGGAGATAATATTGTTTTTCCCATAGATGTTTAGGTCCGCTTAGAATGCCCACACACACATGCGTGCATACACACACACACAATCGTGTATGCATGCATGCACACTGTGCCATGTGTGTGTGCTCGGTGTAAGTTGGGGACAGTGTTTATTCACGGGTCATTCAGACTGCCCTTGAGCTTGGAGCTCGGCATCTCCGAGGAGGCGGGGGTGGGGCTCTCTATCAAATAATGATTAGGCCTCTCAAACTAGCGTGACAGCCTGCTATTGTGAAATAATACGCCTCGAAATCCCCAGTCCCCAACGCACAAACATGGCATCTGTTTCGTCCAACACCAGCCAGATCTTTTCTCTACCTCCTTTCTCTCGTTCGCCCCTCTCCCTGGATATCCGTGGTCCAGCCCCAGATGAGTGAGTACAGATGACCAGACATGGACATTCCGACTACAAAGTCTGACTCCACACATATCCACCCTGATAGACATTCCTCATAAAATAATTGGTACTTTGTGAGATTTGTGTAACTTTGCCTGCACAACACCTGCAGCCAAATCGATCAACTCATACAATCACAGTAGAACATCTTTTGTGATTATATCAACACAACATTACAAGATTAAAGCAACTACAGAACATTAAGTTAAGACGGCATCAGACACAAGCTAGTCCACAATCTGCATTCCTATCAAAACTGACCTTTTTTACCTTGTTAGTTCATATCCCATATCGTCATATTGTTCACAATTTATAAGTATCAATCACTTAAAGGATTGATTTTAAATATGTCGCCATACACATGCACGCAGGGAAAAAAATAACATTAACCAATGATATCATGTCATTTTTTCACAGTCCAATCAAAAGCCAATGGTTAAACCAAAGTCCACCCATAAATTATTTTACGCCGAATATCCTTGCTTGGAAATGCATTACAGAAGAAGAAAAAAAATTCTGAATATTGTCTGTCACACATTTATTGTCATTTTGTGTTACATGAAAGAGAAAAAATTACACAAGGGTCTATCATGTGTTACATCACTGTCTACTCACATTGCGGACTGCTGGTTACATCACTGGCCAGTTGTTAACTTGCTCGAATGTTTAAATGACTACTTTTTCATTGTTTTGCACAAGCCAGGGTTAGATAAGAAAGATAAGCTATGCAGCTATTCCTATCTACATTGGTCTGGAAAACGACCAGGAATATTAATTATAATTCAAAAGGATTCTAGCAATGCACTGATTGCTAATGCTAGCTAACGTTAGCAAATGCTAAATACAAACTTTGAATTAACTTTCAATGAATGAATCTTGACTTTTGTAATGTGAGCTTGATAAGAAATGAAATTAATTGATAATAAATTTTATTAAATTCCTGCCGGTGCTTGTGAGGGGAGAGAGAAGGAGACACAAAAACACACACAGAGAGAAAGAGAGAGAGAGAGAGAGAGAGAGAGAGAGAGAGAGAGAGAGAGATCAAAATGTTGAGCTTTAATTAAAAGCAAGAGAGAAGTCACGCTAGTAGGGGAGCTGCTGTGTTTCTGGAGCCACACAGGAAATGTTGCTACTTTCTGCCAGTATGGGCATCGCTAGGCATCTCACAAGGACTTAGAGCACAGAGAGAGACAGAAGAAGAAGGAGAAGAAATTAGAGGAAGGAGAAAACTGGGAAGGAGGAAGAGAGAGACAGACAGAGAGAGACAGACAGACAGACAGACAGACAGAGCAAGTGGAGAAACAGGAAATTGATGTGGATCAGTTGGTTTTGCAACATCTCATAAACACACGAACAACACACAACTGAGACCCTCCCTTATTCTGCAAGTTACACACACACACACACACACATATACAGTATATATATATATATATATATATATATATATATATACACACACACACACACTCACACATATATATCTATATATTTATATTGCTATACTTGTGTTA
>JAOUQW010000021.1:7044765-7065301 GCA_028565825.1 Olivaichthys viedmensis
CGCCTCATGCTACCAGTAGTGACACTGACCCTAGCCAAATGCAAAACTAGTGAAAAACAGTCAGAAAAGATGAGGAGGGAAAAAATGTCAGTGGCCTCCACCTGGAAAACCATTCCTGTTTTGGGGGTCGTCTCATTGTTGCCCCTCTAGTGCACCTGTTGTTAATTGCTGAAACGGATTAACAACCCCCTCTGCTACTTAACTGACCAGATCAATATCCCAGATTAAAAGTGTTCCTTCAATTTTTTTGAGCAGTGTACATGGAGAGAAACAAAATGCTGATGAAATGAGCTGTGTCTCAAATCACCTAATACTAAAAAGTATATACTATGTAACACTTAGTTACATTCTGTGATGTTAAAAATAATGTAAATAATAGTGCAGGACAGCGTTAAGGTAGCAGGCTAGCTAACTTAACCAAAAGTGTTCACAATGCTACATGTTTTTTTTTTTTTTGGGGGGGGGGTTTCCACTAATAGTCCAAAACTAGTGTGTTATTATTGACTGAAAGCAGTAGGGATGAAAACACTACTACCTATCACAACAATTAAAAAAATCAAAGATGTGTGAACAAGATATTCAGATAGATTTCAATTTCATATAAAAAAAAAGATACATTTAAATTTTCAGCTGAAAAAAAATAATTGGAAGGTATCAACTGAATAAAATAGAAAGAATTTGTTCCTCAGCACAGTCGCGCATTCATCAGACTCGGGTAGGAGATGTGGTCTAAAGTTTGAAGGTGATTCAGATGATAATTCCAACTTGATTTGTATATTTACATTTTTTAATATGTACTTATTCTGGTATTTTGCTTCAGAGAATGAAAGTATTAGAAAAAAGGAGGAGAAAAAGAAAGAATTAGGAAGAAAAAGGAGGAGGAGAAGGAATAAAAAAAGAGATGAAGGACATCTCGCTGAGGAAACCCACTTCCTCAGGAATATTTTGTTTGTTCTTTCTATTTAACAAAAATGGCCCAACAATCTCACAACCTCATTTTGTTAAGAAAGTGCTACGATGCTGAAAAAAGTGTCTGAATAAAGCTGACCCTTGAAAACCAAAGCAAGGGCCTAGTGGTCGAGTCTGTATTGTGATTTGGGATTAGGACGCTTAACGCCACTCTACCATGGCTCACTTCATCTCAATTAGGCCATTGTACTCGCCACTTGTAGTGGCTCTAACACCATGGGGAAAGAGAGTTGTACCTACACACACACACACACACACACACACACACACGCACACACACACTTGAACCACTCATTCAGTGCCAAGCCCCAGTCCCTGCTTTTGTTCCATCAGATTGAAGTTAAATACCACCAAATAAAAAGGGGTTAATAGGCAGAGCCGCTCTCATGAACACTTAACGAGAGCTTAATAAAGTCAGGTTAATAGTGTTAACCCTATAGATTGCTGATTAATGGAGGAAAAGCATTCAAACTACGGTGAAAACAACAACTATGAGCTTTTGGTATTGAAAAGGAAACAGTGTATGTAGATATAGTAAATTGGCTTTCATGAAAAATCTTATTTACCCACAATATATTACATATATTTCAAGCACATATCCAGATCTTTAGCCCAGGAACTTCAGCCCAGGAACTTTATGTCAGTAACTGTAGCTCAAAAATTTAAGGCCAGGAAATCAAGACCAAAAACCTTAGCCCAGGAACTTTAGCCCAAAAACTTAAGCCCAGAAACATAAGACCAGAAATTAAAGTACAGAAACTTTAGCCCAGGAACTTAACAGCAGAAAATTAAGACCAAAAACCTAAGACCAGGAACTTAAGATCAGTAACGTAAGCCCTGGACATTTATTCCAGGAACTTAAGGTCAGTGACTTAAGCTCAGGAATTTTAGTCCAGGAATTTAAATCCAGGATTTTAAGCTCCAAAACTTTAGTCAAGGAATGGAAGTTCACAAACAGAAGCCCAGGAACTTTGGCCCAGGGACTTAGTCCAAAAAAACTTTAACCTCAGGAACCCCACTTTAGTCTAGAAAATTAAGACCAGGAACTTCAGCTTAAGAACTTTAGCCCAGAAACTTTAGTCCAGAACCTGAAACCAGAAACCTTCGTCCAAAAAAAAATTCAGTGCAGTAACTTATGCCCAGAAATTTTAGACCAGGAACTATATCTCAGTAACTTTATCTTAGAAACTTAGGACCAGGAACTAAAGGCTAGGAATTTTAGCCCAGGAACGTTAGCTCAGGATCTTCACCACAGGAACTTTAGCCAAGAAACTTTATCCCAGGAAGAAACCGTTGTAGTGCCTCTGTGACATTTAGAGTGCCACATTTTCAATACAAACATTCAAAACAAAAAATGGATCTTGTTCAGATAGCAAAGTTTGCCCTGCTATTTGTTATTATACAAGAGTTTTATGTGCCTAAAACCTAACCATATTTGGCATATCTGAGAATCGTCTACTGTCTGGAGGGCCGAGGATAAACTTTCCCTTTTTGCAGGAGGAAACTTTTAATTTCAAAGAGTCAGTTTGTTGTGCCTCAGGAAACCAAATGCAACTGAAAAATGACAGACTTGAACACAAAGCACAGCCAACGCCGCCTCGCTGAGTCTAATAACTCTGCTAATTAGAGAAGAATGTGAGAAGTTTAACCGAGCTGTCAGTCATGCCTCTTTGGACAGCCATAAAAAAATGCGAGCTGGAACAAGAGTGAGTTCTGAATCGTATCCTGTTCTACCACAGTGCAACTGCATTAGATCCAGATGTCTTGATGAACTCAAAGGCAGCTGGAAAAAAGTTAAAATTCATTGAAATGTAACTTTATTGTCATCATACATACACATGCACTTACTGGCCACTTTATTCGACACCTACGTTGTTGGTGCACCTTGTAGATGTACAGTTAGAGTCTATAGATTAGATTTTTCGTTACATAGTGTGTGTTAATCCTCCTCTAGCCTTCATCAGTGTCGATTTCTGACCTGAGCATCGCTGTTGGCTGGAGATTTTTGGTCGGTGGACTGTTTCTTAACCCAGCAGTGGTCTCGGCCTCAAATGCTCCACTCGCAGCTCACGGAACATCAGCCATAAACTTCAGAATCTTGCAGGTTGCAATCTGATTGTCTATCCGCACTTCTGTGTATACGCACTTCCGTACAGCAGAAAAACAAACGTGATACAATGAGCTTTCGGACAAAACTGGACTGAAAAAAGTTCACAGCATCCCATCGTTAAAAGTTATTAGAGAATTTTGTTTGAAACAGTTAGTGGCGAGTGGTTGGTCGTTTGCAATGTCAGTCAAACGCCTCTTCCTGTGAAAGTTTAGTGACGAAAAGTACCAGACTCTCTAGCAAAAGCTAGAACTCTGTCTCGCAAGACTAACCCAGCAATGACATTAATGTGTTTAAAAACTCCAGCAACGCTGCTGTGCATGATACACTCGTACCAGCACCACACACACTACCACGTCAGTGGCACTGTCAGTCAAATCATATCTGGTCAGCGGCGGTCATATGGTGGTCCCTTTTCTTAGTAGGTAGTAGTAGATCTACCTACTAAGCTACTTTTATTCAAAGCCACTTACATGAGGCAGAATCTAACCCTAGCATAGATCTGAGCAGTTGAGGGTTTTGGGCAAGGACCCAACAATGGCTCTCTGACAGTCCTGTCCTGTTATTGGAACTGAAAACCTTCCTGTTACTAGTGCAGAACCTTAACTGCTGAGCTACAACTGCTAATGAGACAAAGCCAAAAGTGAAGCAATAACTGATTTTGAGTAGGTCAGCAGTAACGACACTGAAACTATAAGAGGAAGAACAGAGGTCACTAAGTGTGTGTGTGTGTGTGTGTGTGTGTGTGTGTGTGTGTGTGTGTGAGTGAGATTTACTTCACTTAAAGTTGCAGCATGAAAGTAGTCATTTCTTAATAGAAAAGACAAACATAGGAGGCTTGAGAAAAACAGAACAGCCCTGAAACTTGAGGAGTAGAACAGAATTATGTTATATGAAGATTCTCAAAGAATACTCCCAGTACTGAGTAAACTTCCCAAAAATTCCTACTGTAATGAAAATGAGACTCACAGACTACAGTGATTTCCTCTGCTGAACAGAGAAAATTCAGTAAGACTACAAATGTCCATCTATAAAGGTTATAGAAACATAGTTTTGGTTAAAATAAAAATAACTAAGTGTGAACCAGGGCAATCAGGCCATTTTAACTTATACCTAATAGATCAATAAGAGCAATTTAATTTGATTTCATACAAATGAAGTCGTAAGCTGCAACTGGAACATTCACCCCTCGACCTAACTTGTGAATTTTAGGTGAATTTGAAAATTGCATGTTAGCCAATTATGATATTATACCAGTATTTGTAAACCTCACAGTGCTCTGACATACAGTCGACTCCACATGGCTAGATAGAGAGAGAGAGCAGAGAGGACACTGGGAAGAACAGGGACGAATTTACTGCTGCATCTCTCTGCCTGCAGGGCTTCGGAGTCATGATTGAGAAAAGCATTCCAGGAGGAAGACTAGGCCCCTTGTTTATTGATCACGGACACAGTCCTGTCTCTCTTTTTCCCTTTTTTTTCCCTCTTTTTGTACACAGATGCGCTCTAAAAATGCATCAGGCTTTTACAAACAGACTAGAAAAGAACAGTCCCCCACAAAAGCAGCACAAAGAACTAAAAAAAGGCATCAGAGAAAAACTTAAAGTGAGCGGTTGTACTCATTGAGGCTTTCCCAGTTTGTATATATTTGATACAAATGCTATTTTAAGCTCTACAACAATATCACTCTGTCATTTTGCTTCTTGTTGCCTTTTTTCATCTGTCTCTCTCTCTCGCTTTCTCTCACTCACTCTGTATGTCTCTCTCGCTATTGAGTTCCTTGCCAGAATAGTGGCAAGCCAGCACCCCCCACTTTATTTACACAAACAAAGTCCTCCTCGCTTTCATGGACAAAGGCTGCTAAATCTTTCATGTTTTGTTAGCAGTTGATTCTCTCTGTCTTCCTGGCTATTGGCCTGCGGGAGGGACAATGGCCTCAGGAGAATGGCAGCAGATTGTTGGAATGCACCTCAATGAAACTAATTATTACATGTTGACTGCGTTCACCATGGCACATCTGAAGGCACTAAGCTTATTCAATTGGCCTCTGCAGGACTCCCTTTCGAGAAAAAAAAAGAAAGAAAGAAGAAAAAAAACTTGATCCCTTTGACTGTTTGTATTTCTGAGTTTTCTTTTCTTGCCCGCCATAAAATGAAAGTCTGAGAGAGCGGGGGCCATTGCTCTTTGATGACTTTAGTTACTTTTAATTAGCTAAATGAGGCTCGAGAATTGTCAGCTTTCCCAAAGTTAATAGTATAAGGGAAAAGAGCGGACACACTCATGCGAGCTCGTCTTTGTGGGAAAATCTTTATTAATGTACACATCACAACCCTACAGGTTAAGGAAGCAAAGAACCTCCTCAAATTCATTTTTAACAGTTTTTAAACTTTGTGTCCCAGGAATACATAAAAACAATCATAATGATGGATCAAAATGTAATTGCATCAAAATTTATAAGCACAAAGAATTTACAAATGAGCCACAAATTCAGAAAAGAGTCTGCTAAACAGACAACAATATAAAAAAAGTGGTAATACAATAATATATTCTCAAAATCACTCAAAGGTATATTTCCAAACTCAAAGATCTTTCATATGCATATTTCCTGTCATGAACTGCACAGGCCATCGTTAAATTCCCAGCCAATAGTATCCACTGCCTGAGTAGCTTCTTGAGAATGAAACTTTCACTGCTACAGTACTAAGCAGTGATGCTCCACTGATTCAGTCTGCTGCTCCACTGCCCTGGCTTTTCCCAGACAAATAAATCTTAAAGGCGCTCACTTTGATCTCAGCACTTAAAGAGACCCCAACAATAGGTTTTTGAGGAGTGGGGGCAGCGGGCCAACAGGGCCTTCTCACTGACAACTATAGACTCAAGCACCTACTTAATCAATATTTGGTCAGAACACTCCCTCTTGATACTGAAAACGCCCTTTTCAGATTTTAATTGAGCACCATAAAAAAAGGAGCAACAACCAGAAGCCTGACTGAAAGAGACAGCAGAGTGAAATACTGCTTGTCCTGAGCACCTCGCAGTAAATAAGCTAAAAAGACAAAAGAGGGGAAAACTTTACCGTCTGTCAATAGAGATCAGGACACAGTGAGGAGCGCTTGAGTTTTATGATGTGCACACATTTGCATTTGGACAAAGGGCTGAGTTAATTGTTTGTTTGTCACTCAAAAAACAGTGTTGATTCAACACTTATAGTGTTGAATAAACTCTTCTGCGCGTTCAATTTACACTTACAGCGTCAATGGGACTTATATAAACGACTTAGGTGTTGATTAAACATTGAGGATTTTGCAGCCAAATAAACGCATACAGTGGCATTTTCACATTCATGCTATATTTATTTGACATATTCAGTTCAACCTTGCACTTATTACCAGCTATTACAAGTAGACCACTTTTATACTTATACTATACTTATTACTGTTTAATAATATTGTCATTATAATTTCTTTAAAATATTATAATGGCTTAATGTTGAAAGACATAACTCCATACCATGTTTTCTCTACTAAGAAGTCAAACTTTGTCGCACCACCAAAAAAAAACAAAAAAAACATCATTGCTTTTTTTTTTTAATTCGCATCATTCCTATTTACTCTGTGTAACAAAAAGACAATATGCTTAGCCTGTGCGCCTAATCTTTGTTGAACTGTACTAATAAGCTCTATTCTTTGTCAAGCAACTCTCAGCCCTTTCATAGACTCTTATCAATTCTATATCTACAAAACAGTATCAAAAGTGGCTTGTTGAAGTAATTATGAACTGATTCCCGCGCGTGATGTCAGAGAGAGCGAGCGCGCGCCCCGGGCGGACACGGAGGGGCGTGGCTTCGAAAGTGGAGACGAATAAAGAGGCTCGATTTAATCAAGCACGCGGGGGTTTTAATGGCGATCATAGAGCACAACGTGATGCGATCCCACCTAAACACCAAAGTCTCCTGCAGACCCGACGTATAGAACGCACGAGAATTTGAAGAATTGGAGGTTAGAAAAACTCGGGGCTTGGGTCCATGTTTAAACAGGGGGGTGGGGGTGGGGGGGTTCAGTGGAGGGAAACGAGTATTACCCGTAGGCTGTTACTGGCTGTGTGGAAGTTACACTTTACATCTATCAGAACAGTCTGGCATTAATAACCTGTGTTATTAACTGAATATATCATTTGTAAAATCCATGATAGGCCTAAGTCTCGAAATTTTTAAAGCCACTAATAATATTGAGGGCCTGAAAGCCCAACGCATGTTGGTCTGTAGTTTAGACAACCATTTCACCTGTTTGCTGCCTATTTTAAAGACGAATTTCACATGAAGACTGAAAAAAAAAAAAAAAAAAAAAAAGCTTTTCCAAATACATTAAAACAATCTACCTTGTTAAATGATAAGGCTGTATTTTTATTATCATGAACCGAAAAATCTGCAACAGGTCTGTTATCAACAAGTGTTAGGAAGAGGTTAGCTCTTTTTTCTTTTCTTTTTCTTTTCAGCTTAACCGCTGAAGTTATTGTTCACCACTTTTTGAAGTGTGAACTTTAAGCCGAAAAGTCTCCATGGATATATTTTGTAGACGAAAACGGACATTTTGTCGAGGCTGCGCGCTTTGCCGAAATCGCTAGCCATTAAGGCTCTTTCTTGAATAATTCATCTCTCATTGGCCGTCCATAACGTTTTCTCAGCGTCTTTTTGTTGGACTATTTTTTCCTGCCTTTCTTCTGCATTTATTTTTTTTTCTCTCCATAAAGCTCGGTGTCCTTTGTGCGCGCGGAGAGACGCTTTTGTGCACGTGAAAGCGGAGCGTGAGGCTCATGGACTCGCGCTCTTTTGTCTCCTCAAGTTCATCCTCAAGTGTCTGATTGTGCACCGCGGCGCCGCCTTTCAGCGCGCAGCTCTTGGACAAATGTTTGATTAACTGATTCCTGCACAGTTTGCCTCCTGGCCCGTTTCGTTAACCTGGAACTTTCTAACTAATGACAAGAAGTATATTTCTTTACGAACGATACGTTTCTTTGGGTCTAGCGGTCGAGATTTCACGTTAGAATGTGAATTTACTATAGGGCATTTTTATTTATTTTTTATCACCTCGGCGCTTATTCAACCATTTGAGCCTATTTGTTTTACTATGTGCAAAGTGAAGCCTAAACATATTGAAAATGACAGCACTCCAGGCTACACATCTGTGTCCCTTAGCAGGGGAGTTTCCAATTTAGGGTGCACTAATTATTACGCATACATTATTACACAATATTCCTAATAATACGAATACGTTGTAACATACAACTTTTTTTGGTGTTAAACATATAATAATAATAATAATAATAATATGCGTTTACCTCCCGTTATTTGCTATTTGCTACATTTAAAATGTTACTTTTTCATTTTAATTTAAGTTAAAAAAGCAAATCCTTTTAAGTGTAGCCTACATACAAGTAGGCTATCTAAAATGCTACATTTTATATTTAGTCATTTGGCAGACGCTCTTATGCAAAGCGACTTACAAAACACTACTACTAATAATAGTTCAGGTAATATTTATAGCCTATTACTACTACTACTACTAATAATAATAATAATAATAATAATAATAATAATAATAATAGTAGTAATAATAATAATAATAACAGGCTAATAATAATAATAATGATTACCGTGTACGCTTCGGTCAAGTTATATTGCCAACGTGTTGCATACACGCTGTTATTAAAACAGCTGTATTGCTTACCATTATATCCCCATTAATAGCAGCAAAGCTTTGCGCATACATCAAAAGCAGAAATAAATCAAAACTTACATCTGTCTCCCAGAATGCCATCGATGCTGTGTTTCGCACGTCTTTCGTTTTCCTCCAGTTCCCTCTTTTCAACTTCATCATCGTCTTCCTCATCCTCCCCATTTCCGCCAAACTTGCAGCGCAGTATGCGGCTGATCGAGCTGACTGGAGCACAACAGATTAGCACATTTCTAATTCACTCTGGTTATATATAGACTATTAATATATATAGATAATATACAGACTACTAATTTTCAAAAAGTTGTCAAAAAAAATTTTCATTCATATTTTGTATGATTTTTTTTTTAATGTGCTTTTATGTTTTACATAATGCTTTACAAGAGCCCCCACTGGGAATAATAAGACGACTCTCTCACAGAACTATTAAATTAATAAAATATTTATGGCGTGCCCTATTGATAGCCTGTCGATATGTAGCAATTATCTAATAATTGTATGTACTTTATGTGCTTCATTATAGAGCAAATGTATTATTTTCTAACTTATTTGCCTTCGTGCTGATCGAGGCATATGACAAGAAGAAGAAAAAAAGAAAAATTAAATGAAAAACATGATTCATTAAAAGGTCGAGTACCTGAGGGCACGTTATTTCTGTCACAGATGCCGTCTTTCAGCAGCTTGTCTCGGATCTCCCAGCTGAACATGCCAGGGTTCTCTCTCTTGTATTCCTCGATTTTCTTATCTACGTCGGGACTAGTGTTCTGCTTTAATTGGGGGGGAAAATACACAGCGAATCAATTTTATTGTCAAAAAGCTGAACGTGGATTGTTGAACGAAATAAAATATAAAATATCCAGTGATACCCAGTGAAGTGGAGAATTCGCATTCTTTCCCCCAAAAGTTTACTTTCCTCTCCCCAAGAATGATATATTTTTTTGTCTTTATTTTTTCAGTTGGTCAAAGTAAACCTAACATTTAGGAAAGTTGACGATAAATAAAGCTACACCCTATACGGCCTATAAAAAGTTGAATAAACTGATTCGTGCTACTGAAACTCTTAGTTGCAAAAACGTTTGGATCCTTTCTCTCAATTTTAAAAACGAAACATGGGGATACATCTAAATAAATTGGCTTGTAATATTTTTGTTGCTGTTGCATTGTAAGTGCCTTGGTGTTATGTAATTTTCCTCTTGTGTAGCCTATATGTAATTCTGACATTTTATTTGACACTTTACCACACGCAAGCCAACTTTACAGGGAGAGGAAATTTTGTTACCACCGAGCTGACAAAAATATCTTGAATGCTCATTTCTAAATATTACACCAGAAATCTTTCAGTCCCAGATGTTGTACCTTGGGCTTACTGCCTCCGATAGCGCCAGGCCGGATGGAGCCCGTCTCCTGGTACCTGCACAGGATTTTGGACACGCAGCCGTGAGAGACTCGCAGCTGGCGCGAGATGACGCACGGCCGGATCCCGTGATGCGCCATTTCCACGATCTTATGGCGAATGTGGTTGGGCAGCGGGCGCCCGTTAATGAACACACCACCGAGCTGATTCACTCGGCCCTGGCCTAAAGGTGTGGACACTGCAGGAAACATTACAACATTATTATTGCCTTTGTCCACTATTATAATAATCTCCCTTTTGGCTCTATAATGCAGCACAAATGTTATAAAAAAATATTTACTATTATTATTATTAATAATAATAATACTAATAATAATAAATAATCGACAAATGATTATGATCTGCAAACTGTAGCCTGTTGCTTTAACCGGTTTCACTCCCTAAAAAAAAAAAAACTGTTTCAGAACTTTCTTTATCGACATTTCACTTGCCAATCTGGCCAATTCTTTTGAAAATAATTGAATCTCCTGCAAACTTAATGACCTTATAAGCAGTACTTCATGCAAGCCACTTCACGAAGCCACTGCACTGTCACTTCTCAGGACTTGCCAAAAGTTTTGCAGAAATAAATGTGACTTCCGGTCACATTTGACTGTGAATAAAACCGGCATTTTTATGACTGCAAACCCACTCCGCGTCTAATGCATTAACAATCGATAGGAACAACCATTTCGATGAAAGATTCCAACGTTCGGGCTATGATAATAAAGCTAGTGATGCTAATGCCCTACCTTCAAGCGAATAGCCCCCTCTCGGGTAGTTTTGAGGTGGCGTGGGGCGCACCATCCTGGGAATGCCCCCTGCTAAGGCGGCCATGTCCCGAAATCCTAAGGAACAGTGAACGAGGGCACTTAACGGTGTGACGTAGAGATCCAGACGGGACCTGTTTAAGGCCAGGTGTCGGTGTAGACCGTCGAGATGACACTGTATCACGTCCTCAGAAAGTCAACTTAGTGCAAAGAAAATCACTTAGATAAGTCCTTCGAAGTTAGTGAGGGATATCCAGACTGGACGAAACGGTGTTGTTGCTGAAATAAATTCAGAAGTCACCACTGCTCTCCGCAGTCGTTGGACGCACTTGTTGTGTGGATTGACTCGGCGCACGGTCGCGAAACATTTTATCAGTTGACGAGTTGTGTCCTTACAGCGCATCGAGGCCTGTGATTGGCTGACGGAGGGAGGGTCCTGAGACCCGACCGTGTTCTCCGATTGGTCCGAATATGCAAAGTTTTCTCGTGCCGTGACCTCGAGGGTTCAAGGCGATGTGTCACTGATAAAAACATCCACTACAAATTCGGCTACAAAGAAAGCTTCTCGTCGAATAGATTGTGAAGGAAATTCTGTGCGTTATTTTTTATTCCACATGGCCGGTCGACTGACTGCCCTGACTGTGAAATCTATTGTAACTAAGCTGTTGGTTAAGCAGTAATAAAGACGATCTTCTGTAAAAGATCAGAAGAACACCAAACCTGCAGTTGTAGTGTAATTATTGACGTTTTTAAAGAGCAGGGCCGCAATACAGGCCTGGTGAAAGAAGCACAAGGCAAGGCTCTCAGCAGGGTATGACGCCGCGAAGGCCCTAAAAACCGTCTGTAAGAAAGGGATGCAATTGTGAAGAGCACTTATTTATAACTTTGTGACATTCAGTAGGCCTGTGCACCTTGCTCTCTCAGTCTTTCACTGTTCCATCTTTACTCGCAGAGCTTTCCCCTCCCTCTGTCTGTTTCATGGATTGTTTCTGGGTGAGAGTTGGGAACCATCTCTCCTTTTCTCTCTTTCTCGCTCTCTCTCCTCTATAACATTGTGTTCATCGTCTTTATAGCAGCACATTGAGGCTCTCACGTCAGTCAAAGCCTTTCCCGTACATTGAAAACTTCCCGATCGATCACTTGACTGGAAGACATGCTATCACCTAAAACAGTGATTCGTCTTTTCCCTTCACAGGCAACAGGAGTACAACATTAAGTCTACCTAGCACTCCGCGCCACTGTACACATCTGTTTTTTTGGCAGAGAATAAAAGTGTTGCACCTCTAACACACGACAGAATGTAAATTCGGCCTGCATTATACTTCCAGGTTCCATTATGGCTGCATTTGTCTAAAGATGACATCACTCCTTAAGGATTGTCGGTTTCGTCTCGCGATAATCGCTGCTCAAATCATTATTTATTTATTTTGTACCTTTTACTAATGTGACAAATACGTCAGTTGTCATCGGTAATAATCTGTACAGAGACGTGTCGACAGTTAAACCACTAACCTCCTGGTCTCTGGGGGGCTGAGAGCCTCATCGCTGAATAATTTGCGCGGGGTGCGACGAGAGACGCGAATGAAGCTGTACAGATCAGACTGCAAAAAGCGCAAGAGCCACGGCTCACTTTGTGTCACTCTGACATGGGGACAGTTTTTCACACATCCACCTCATATCATGCATACTGGGGCCTATCCATAAAAAATATCGGAATACAGGGGACTATCTGACCTACAAAATATCGCAATATAGGAGCTCCGATTTATAAGACGCATTTTAAGCCTGACGTGGTGTAATGTAATTGAAATACATACAAATTAGGAAAATTCGTCAATCATAAGGTAAATATTTAAATTCCCTTTTAAAATATTTTAGTATTTCTTTCCATTATTTTCAAGTAATATAAATCATACATAAAATTGTCTACGCTGTATTTACATGTATTACATGTACACAAAACACATGAATGTTCTGTATTACTTTGCATATTTAATTGCATAACAACAACGACAACAACAACATCATCAACAACAATAATAATAAAACAACAACAAGAACAACAATAATAATAATAATAATAATAATAATAATAATAATAATAACAGTTGTCAGTGGAAGCGTTATTATTGGCAAGACTGTTATGCATTTTGCTTGCATTAAGTTTAGTTGCATGGCTTCCAAAGTCCCTCAGAAGAGATCATTGAGCGCAAACGGAACAACAGTGAGCGATGGAAATAAGGTCCCCATTAAGCAGCCATGGGCTACATTAACATCTCTCCTTCTTTGTGAGCGTGAAAAGCAACTTCAAATGTTGTGTTAGCGCAGCACCGCGGTGACAAAGGCGCGCGGGAGGGAAGGGCGGCCGGAACACGGGAGGCCATTCACGTGCTAACACGCAACTTGTTCTTATTCTAAAAACCAAACTTCACAGGAGACGCACTTCTGAGGGCACCTCGTGATGCTACACTAATTCAATATAAGGGGCATCCGTGACCTTTTGGGTTTCCCCGTTACACTGGCCCTCTGTCAACTGACTCCTCGAGGTTTACTGTCCAATTATGTGAGTTGCCTATATTGACCTGCAAGTCTATGAGCAAATAAGGCAACTGGCAAAGGCCTTGTGAGAACCTATTGACTTGAGTGCCTAGCCTGCTATTTGACTTTTAGCAAGCTGGGCCTCTATACTTATTTGTAAGATTATACATTTTTCTAATGTGAATTGTGCTCTACACAGAAACCCTAAACAGAATTTGCTGGGGGTTAGACGCCGAGACTAACTCAAGGAATTTTACAAAATTTTCTGTGAGGCAAATAATGATAGAATTTACCCTATATTTGATTTTTTTTTCTTTCTTTTTTTTACTTCATATAAAAAAAAAAAGGATTAATTTTAACACTATGTATAGACTATTGCTCTAAACAACCAATGCCTTTGCAGGTGTATCAATTAACACGAACATAGCCCTACATATAGGCTATAATCCAGTAGGATATATACTCATGTAGCCTAATCATCTATGTGTTCATTTATACACCTGTAGGCTATGGGTTATTTAGTTCAACAGCCTACACACAGTGTTCAGTGTAACTCCTGTTTTAGGCTATATTAATGAAACAAATGGTATGTGTGCTATTTGATACGGATGTGAGCAGTTTTTTCTTTATCACTTCCATTCTAAATGCGTTTTCTAAAACATTTGGCCGAGCATAAATTGTATGTTTCAGAATATCCCCAATTTTGTTAATCCGTTGCTGAATGTCTGTTTATTGCAGTGTTCTTACAATGACTAATAAACGCTGCTATGATGTGTTCTGCTTTCCAAATAGGCTGTGATGATGGAGCACAGCGGACTACAGCTGTAACTCAATTCCGTCAGAAACCGTGGGGGGAGATATGGCCAGGGAGTCCGTTTGATTATGCTTAAAGGGATATTGGATATCCATGTCAAATCAATTCTGGAGTGAAAAATCCAAGTCAGAAATTTTCTCCGTCAGTGGAAGGAAAAAAAAAACTCCCATCATAAATAAAGAGGCGAATGTCACGTGGAAGTAAAGCCAAACGCGCCAGGTTCAACTTGAATCTCAACCAAAATAACCCTGGGATGTGTTTTTTTTTTTTGGTTTTTTTTTTTTAGAATGCTGGAAAGACATTTATTAAATTCAAGCTCGTTGGAGTTCAACTCTTCAGCGCAAACATACAAAACAGATTGCAGCCTATAGGTAACGTTACACATTACTGAAGCGGCAATAGACTGTTGACCTCGGGAACTCAATCTGATTCGCATTCACGTGCAGTAGGCCTATTACATTTTACGGTTAACCTTCTAAATGCAGTGCAACTGTTGCACAGAATTTCGTAAAACGTCGTTTTAATCTTTTCCAGTTAATCTATAGGCCTACTTTAGAAAACTTCGAATATTGTATTGTAGGCTTTTAGGGGTACGTTGGGGGCAACTTTTAGCACAGTCATATTTAGTATTTGTTTTACCTCCATTTAGAAAGTCATTGCAAACCTAAAATATTAGTTATAAGCAATAAAAACCTGTAATAAGATTTTGAGTGTTAAATGGGGTTTTCAGCGTGGTGTGGGGAACACTTGTTGCTCTAACACGTTAATAAGACGAGCTGCTTTATAAAACTTGTTCTTTATGAACTCTTACTGGCGAAAGGATACGCGATGGCTTGATATACACTGAAGCACTAAAGGTCGGCTGATAACAGTGTGATTTTTATGATTTTTATGATATTTGATTTGAAGTAAACGAGGCTCCCTGGTAGCAATGATGCAGCGCTTATCTCGAGTAAAACTATTTCTACTACTATGGTGTGTATTTTCCATATTTGTCTCTTTTGACGACAAAAGTTAATAAAGTAACCAATCTTGTGGAATTCAATTTAAGACAAGCTGGTTTCGACGTATTTTTATTCCTCGGTTGTAGGGGCTTTTTTTTTTTTCTTTTTTTTTTTACATAATGCATCCGAATCGGCCCCAGTTTTGCACCCTTTTCCAATTGTACCAATTAGCCGTGCGTTCATGTCTAACGTCTCTCTACAACGTATTGCAAACTGTGCGCTTGGCGGTTTTAATTACATGCTACTTACGAAGGCAGCTCAAGTGTTTCTGGGCTACATAACCCACTGACACTGGCATTCAAAGGAAATTAAGAGAGAGAGGGAGGGTGAGAGAGAAAAGGGGCTTTTTGGAGGTGAAGACTAAAGCGTTTGTCTGGTCTGTGCCCGGGGGCATGGAGATGTGGCTCTACAGGATGGGGTGAGTTTATTGCCCCCGTGGTGAACCTGCATAGCGTTAGCGCGCTGCTGGAGGAATCGTCAGGTGAGCGCGGCGTCCAGCAGAGATTCGCTCAACAGGTGGCCAACATCAGAGACACGGTGAGCCGCGACACTGCAACTGCGTCATACCCAATCTCACCCGAAATTCGTAATAATTCTAACAAGCAAGAGCAATTTCGTTGAATTCTATACGAATTAGCCCCGCCCCTCATTCTAACCCTAACCGTTTGTAACGTCATACGAATCGGCTCGTGCGAATTTGCGATGTTGAGGCAATGATGTAGGCTCATGGCTGAATATGGCCCTTTTCGTCTAGTCATACACTTATCTAAACAAATATCTAAATATCTAAATCTAGAACCCTTAAGCGTTCTTCGGCTGTCCCTCTGGGAGAACCCTTAAAGGATCTATGTAGAACCTTACAGCTGAGTGTTTCCGTATCAGAAAGGGTTTCAAGTACTACCCTTTAAGAAGCTAAGGACCCTTAACTATCTAAAGAACCCTCGAAGAACCCTTGAAGGGTTCTCTTTTCTAAGAGTGTAAGCGATATGGTGTATGTGTCGTTCGTGAATATGCACTGTGCACTGATTTGCCATATTCATGGCCTACCCTGCGGTCTGGCGAATAATGCTTTGGTTCCTGATTTTCAGTTCACTTTAAATGGGCTGTTGCATTTAAATTGGCCAATGCATTTACACTGGAGTCTTTATATTCTCTATGTATGTCGACATCTGGTGAGTATGTGACATCTGAGCAATCTTTTTAGCACCAAGAAGTATTTGTGTCCAACGTCCAAAGCTTTTTGCAAAGGTTCACACGTTGAATTCACGCATTTCTAATACGACCAGTAGAGGGCGCATATAGTGGGGGGAACTGAATAAATATTCCTCCTTTCCTAGGTAAACTCCACACACAGAAGATTATCTCTCTTCCTCAAACACACGCGCTGACCATAGACACACATGCACCGATATTGCCAGAAACACAGGAAGGAACATTTAATGGCATATTAAAGTGAGTTTTATAGCCTACATATACCTTGTGGGGGAAAAAAATAGGTTTTACTTGTGTTTTTTCGAGTTTAAAAAAAGCAAACGTTAATCCTTATTCAACATATGTATGGGTAATTGGTTAACCTGACACACACGCCGTCATTCACGTCATTCACATTTAAGGGAAATTGCACACACCTGGGTCCTTTAATAGTGTAATGAGTAAACATGAAGATTGATATTAAAAGTGAAAATTAAAAGCTACAAGTTGCATTCTGGCAGGGATCTGACGTGCCCCAACAATAATTGCATTAATCACACTAACTCACTTTAATGGTGCTTATAAGTGCTGCTTAAATGGTGCTGCAAGTCCTTGGAAGTCAGCCAGCAATCACACCAAAGCCCGTGGCAGATAAACATCGACATTTGTTTGTGCGACAGCCTTATAATACTTCATAATCATTTTTATTAAATTGGATTTTTAATGGCGCGTTTATGTTACATTAAACTCACCCAGTGTGTGCAGTTATAACGTTCTGTCAAGCATGAAATGATTTATTTCTAACTTTTCCTACACTTACAGAAAAATGTCGTTTTTTAAGCCATGTCATTTGGATTATCTTAACGATAGCATAAATATTTCATTAGAGATGCTTGGGGAGCCCAGAGTCTTTTTCTTATTATGCCAAAATATTCTCATCTTTTTTCTTTTTTTTTTACTTTAAGTCTCCAGAGTTCTTAAGGGAAAACTGAAAAGTGTGAAGAAGTCATTTTAATTTCAAAGAGCTTTATTTAACACCTATTATTTTAAAGCGCACCCCATTTAAGATGACTGGGAATGCGGTGTCATTAAACACAGACTCAAAAACGTGCGTGGGCAAAGTTTCAGCACCTCAGTTGACGGACAGCTCCAGTGCTCTAATGAGTGCCGCTTTTCACGCCTTTAAGCTTCACATCGCTTTTCAACTATGCATAGAAAGCTGCTTATTGTGCATCAGTTTGAATCAGGAATAATACAATTCATAATTTTAAATGTTTTGAACAACATCAGGCTAATAATATTACAATATTATAACATTATTATTAATAATATTTTAACAGCATAATTCTATAATAGCAGTCAGCGGTTTAGGTTCTGCGTTAGTTCCCAGCGGGTTGTGAGTTCAAAACCCATAGCTGCCAGAGAGCCACTGTTGGGTTTTAGAGCAAGGCCCTTAAGCCTCAACCGCTCAGCTGTATCCTTGGAATAAATTCTGCTTAACTTGTGAGTGGCTTTGGTTAAAAGCATCTGCCAAATAAACAAATGTAATACAATTAAATAATTTTGAAAAACAGGTAGAAAAAACTGCATAAATATTTGATGAATTCTTATTTAAGATTTAAGGACATTTAAAGAACCTCACCCTTGCATTTAACAAACACACCATTTCAATAAAGCAGAACAGATTTTTAAAAATGTATTATTTATTTGGTTGTTTGTTTGCTTGCTTTCTTACTTCTACTACACATTGCTTTTTTATTTTTTACTTTACTTTCCTTCTTTTAAGATCAACGACATTTGCTAGTTTATAGAAAGCATAATGTATGATAGGACTTTTATTGTAATATTAATTTCAGACTTGACAGGAAATGAAGTATCTATTTCCTTATTAGGCATTTAAATAATACATAAATTAAATATTTAGTTTAAAAAAATGTATATATATATATATATATATATTAAATAAGCTGACAGAAAAAAAAAACATAAAAAGCTGAAAAAACTAGGTTCCCCTGGATGTGAGTGCTGTGTTATGTGAAGTAGCTGCAGGCTCAAGTGTCCAGGCTGAACCATTTACCCCACTTTCCCCTTTCCCGACACACTGACCATTTAAATTGCTCTTTGATCTGACATGGCCTTTGCTGGCAGAGGATACACACACATCCTGCCACAGGGGCAACACTCAATACAAAGCAAGATCCACTAGACAAAAGGTTAGTGCTATATCCTTTGCATTTCCTTTTCCAATAGTCAGTTAGAGTGTGCATTGGTAGAAAATGGTGGTGTGCTCTTACTTCTATATAATATTGCTGCAAGCACTGAAATATTATAGGAATACAACTACAGAATCAGCAGGTTGTCATGCATAGTTTTAGATAAGATGCAGATGTTTAGTTTTAGAGATTAACAGTTTGAGGTGAAGGTTCTTCATGTGCCCATTGATAAGCTTCATTTGGTCATACAAATGAACCTTTTTCATTGAGCTTTTTAAAGGGCTAATACAGTGAACTCAAGACAATTTCATTCAATTCACCTCATAGATATAGGTGCAGACTTTCCCCTATTGAGTTTGGACTTCTTTCAAGGTTTATCATGCAACTTTCACCCTCAATCCCTCTCCTTGAGGGTGAAAATGGCATGTTAAAGTAAAACTCAAAAGGGGAAGGTAGGTGTGACATATAAAAGTAAAGTAAAAGGGCACACAGAATAATTTAATAAATGTTTGTAAAATCTTATAAATGAGCCTTGTTAAAAACAATTGCATTTATTGCGCCAGATTTGTGCTTCATTATTATAAGAAGTAGTGCCTTATTGAAATAATTAAATTACCTTTTCAGTCATTTCAGGCTTTTGAAATGAGTATTTGGAACACAGCCTCAGGCAAGGATTATCTCTTTTCTTCTTTCAACTCCCACCCCTCCCCTAGCCCTATTCCAGCCTGTGCCCTTCTTCCACCAGCAGGATGTGCTCACAGCTGACCCCTCTAATTGGATCTGAACTCTGACTTAGTTCACTGGGAGGTTGAGTGGAGTGAGAGGCCTTTATTCCTAACAGTTATATTGGGCCATAAATTGTTTTCATTGTTTAAATGGGCTGTAAATGTGTACTGGAATCTGTGATGATGGACATAATGAAGACAGAGTAACACCTTTCACAGTGTATCAGGCAAAGGTCATAACCTCATCCCTCAATGAATTTAATATCTAACAGAAGTTATTGGTCATTGTGTGTGTGTGTGTGTGTGTGTGTGTGTGTTATTGGAACAAAAAAGTGGAACAATACTAATGTATTTTTCCTATATAAAACCGTATATATGCTTGGCTTAATTTCGCTAATGAACATTAATGAAATCATATTTATAATACAAAGACTACATTCATATCATTTTGAAAGTAAAAAGTTTAAATAAAAGTGTAAAAAAGTTATTGTTAAGATTGTTGCAAAGGTCATCTCCTTCCTACTTGTGCACATACACATCCACAGGCATATAAAGCACCTTTGTGTGACTATATATAAATAATGTTGATATTGCTAATAACTGAGATTAACATACAGTATAATGGGTATTCAAATATAAATGTTACAATTGTTTTGCTATGAAATCAAAATATATGGCCTGGGTCAAAGGGACAACCATGGTGAAGTAGTCAATATGATGGCTAAAGGGTTTATAGTTTTATTTAAAATATGTTAAGATGGTATTGCTCATCCAGTGTGTGTATTTTTATTAGAATACACTGAGTTAAAAGTTAAAGGACACTAAATGAACTCAAATCTCAAATCTCATATCAGCATATCAACTGATTTCACAGGTGCTCTACCACCTCAACACCAGATCTCGAGACAAAGAGAGAAGATTTCTTTAGTCTATGTACACTTCAATAATAAAATTTAAAAAACCAACACATACATACATACACACACACACACACACACACACACACACACACACACACACACACACACACACACGCACACACGCACACCCAGTCAGACACGCACACACACACCCGCTCAC
>JAOUQW010000021.1:7142040-7161937 GCA_028565825.1 Olivaichthys viedmensis
AGGCTTTTGTTCCACGCAAGCAGTTACAAACCTGATGCCAGATCAAGAAACTACACTGATCGAATTTGTAGCATTGGCTCGGTGAGCAGTTCCTTGATTGGAACGTCTACGTTATAATGGTACAGTCTTGTGTACGTTATAATGGTACAGTTTGGGAGGGTAAAAAAATGACACCAGAACCTACTAAGCAAAATAATTACTTTGCAGGAGTGACTTTAAGCCAGAAATCAAAGTCACTTTCTCAATGCGTACATTGTGTAGACAGGCACATATTTGTAATATATACTGAAATGTTGACGGCTGTGTGAAAGCTGTTGCACACTGACTGTAATTGAAAGACGAAAAATTCTAAACAAACACGCGCTACTCTATGGAAACTTGCAACGGTGCATCATTTTTGAAATTGAACCAAGTTTGACTAATGTGTTTTTTCAGATGAAAAATGACAAATGAAAAAAACAGGTAATAGTTTTTTAATATGGGGTGCTAACATTCCCAGCAGCGATTCAAATTGCTGTATTGACATATGGAAATGTGTGTAACCAGTCCTTTTAATGCCCTTGAATGAGCTGATGGATTTTAGCATAATTCTTTATGTGCTCCACAATCGGATGGGTCCAATTACGACGTTTTCTCATCCTTTCTCTTTCTAACATGAAAACGGCTGAAAACTTTAATTATTATTTATTTACCACAAATAACCAAGTGCTTCGGATGATGGACACTCATTCACACCAAATTGTATACATTTTTCACCATGCTTTAAAAGGCCTTGAATTTAAAATGGTTATAATAATTACAGACGTAAGTAGTAGTAGTAGCATTACTTAACAGACATACAGTAGGGTCCAAAACCTATCCTGTTTAAATAGTACTTTAGGTTGCTGCGTAGTATAAGCCATTGTTGGCAACAGGGGAACCAGATTTCTGGTTGAACGTCAGTCTTCTCTGCCTTTGCTTCCATAATATATATCATCTTTTATAGCCTACTCTAGTATAGGCTGCCCGTACATGTGCCAAATAATTGCCAGGCAGGAAGGACCTCCTCCTTGCAGAGACGTTTCCTTGTTGGTTAATACGGCTGTACCATGTTTAATCATTTTAGTTTCTGGTTACAGAGGCCAGGACAGTTACAGTGCATCAATTACAGCACCTTTAATGCATACCAGTTTGCCCTCAGTATTTCTGTGAAAATGTCATTTAGTATTTGGATACTGGCTGTGTAATGTATTTTGGTGAGTATGGCTAGCAACCAGTCTTTTTTCACCAATGTAACATGTTAAATTATCAGCCTGTTAGGTTCAGTATTTAAAGCCATGTATCTCTTATTATTGCACTGTTCCATCCTTATACTATAATGACCACAATGATTTGTGGTTGGATTGCATGCAGGCATAAGTGCTTAGTGCAGCTTTTTAACGGTGGTGGTTTGATCTGTGCTGGGTGTGGTGTGCTGATGTACAGACAGAATCATAATGAAGGTGACCAGCTCTGTCTCATCCCACTGGCCTGCAAGGGTTTGTGTGTGTATATGTGTGAAGGAGTGTATGTTTGCTTGTTTGTGTGTACGTGTGTGTATGAGGGTTTTATTCTGGGCTATATGAAAAAGCCTCGCCACACAAATGAGGGTTTATGAGAGTGCTGCTGAGAGGGCACATGCAGTGAAGTGGAGTGGTGTGTGTGTGTGTGGCTGAAAGCTCCCTGTGCTGTGGATTAGCAGCTCTGCATAAGCAGCAGGAACAGTGAATGAGTGAGTGGCCTGACCAAACAACACCTCTGTAAGCACACAGTGGATGTAAGGACATCAGTTGAGGGAACGTAGTGCACAAATCGCCTTTCAGCTTTCATAGACAGGTGATTTGAGGTAATCGAGTGTGAATAGGCTGTGTGACACATCGACTAATTGAATGTGACTCCACATAATGAACTTGTGGCCCTCCTGATCAGGACAATGTGGGAGGAGACGTTTATACCAGTCTCTATTCAAGCAGTACTGTCTGTGTTGTCCCTTTTCATGTGTGTGTGTGAAAGAGGGAGACAGAGAGGACAATTGGAGGTACAATCTGATTCTGGTTACAATTGCAGGGTTGGATCAGGGCATTGGACCGCCTTCTGCCAAGGCGGCTCATTTGATCAGCAGGGGAGGTCTCCCAGGGAGCAGCTCTGCCTGCATCTAGATCAGAGTCCCAGCCAAGTGAAACCAGCTTGTCTACCAATCCATCCATCTATCCACCTCTCTCACTCATCCACTTTGGCGGGCTCACTGCACAGCTCCTGCTTCTTTCTTACACTCAGTTCTCATGCAAAAATTGAAAGGGAATTTAGGATTTGGCCTGTTTTTAATATTACAGAATTATACTCTATATTGCATCAGACAAGTTTTGTGCAAAGCAACCCATCTTTGGGACATTTTTAGCAAGAACATTTGGCACCAGGAAACTCAGAGTAACAAAGTTCCTGTTCAAGATCAGAACCAACAGGACTTAATAATATTCGAGTGTGGGGCTAGCAGCTCTGTTCGTTGCTGATTATGCCTACACCATACACACAAACACATAATAAGGAAAAAAACACAGAAAAGTTTGGTTAATTAGTGTTCTTTGTGCTATCAGAAGCAACCTTGTGCTGTTTTATTTCTCAACCTGGACAAATGTTTAAATTTAATTTGAATAATTGTATTAAATTTAAACTTAATGTAAACTTAAATTACATATATTGTTTAATTAAAACTTGTATTTAACGTCTAAAATAGATAAGGTATATACTTATTTATATGGCTATGGCATTTGTCTCATTAACTATATTTTAGGTTTTGACACATCGCATCCTCTTCGGCCACGGAAATACACATCTAAGCTCAACTATGTGCATTATTGCTCATCTTACTTTATCATTATTATTATGCGTATGTGAGTAGGTGTGAGAAAGTTAAAGATCCGTAGAATTTTATTAAGCAAATGCAAAAAAAAATTTCCCCCCAGAGTCACCATGAACATCTCTAACAACTGTTCACTTGATGATGTGGACTTGCTCATGCACTCACTGGAGTTGGCCATCTATGTACCCATCTTTGTGTTCGGCCTCATCCTAAACATCATCGCGCTTTGGGTGTTCTGCTTCGTTCTTAAGAAATGGACTGAATCCTCAATCTACATGACCAACTTGGCTCTGATGGATCTGCTCCTGCTGCTTCAGCTGCCCTTTAAGATGCACGCCACAAACAACAAGTGGTCAAAAGACAAGAAAATCTTCTGCTCCTTTCTGGAAAGCCTGTACTTCATGGCCATGTATGGGAGCATCTACATCATCGCGTGCATATCCGTGGACCGCTACATCGGCATATGCCACCCGTTCCACGCGAAGTACCTACGGTCCAAGAAAACTACCCGGAAGGTGTGTGTGGTGATTTGGGTGGTTGCGGTAGCAGCAACTGTACCGGTTTACACTTTCCGCCAGGAGAGAAAGGATGATTTCCACTGCTTCCATGGTTTTTCAGAGAAGGGATGGCACCCAGGCCTTATTGCATGCCTGGAGGTGTTTGGCTTCCTGCTGCCCGCTCTGGTGCTGATATTTTGCTCGGTGCAGAGCATCCGTGCCTTGCGAAATTCAAAAGTCACAAGCAGTCCTGATAGACAATCTGGTGTCCGGATCATTTACAGCAGCTTGTGTGCTTTCCTGGTGCCCTTCACACCATGCCATGTTGCAATCTTTCTCCAATACCTGGTGCGCAGCTGCGTCATTTCTGAGTGCCAAGCCATGAGAAAGATTTCCCTGTTTGTTCAAGTGTCTCTTAGTCTGGCCAACATAACATGCTGCCTGGACGCCTTGTGCTACTACTTTGTGGCCAAAGAGGTACGGGTGAGTAAAGGCATGATCAGGAGGATGACTAGGACAAGTATGAGTGCCACAGAGTAAACCACGGCAGGCTGTCACAAGTGGTTCAAAAGATGTGAATTGGTAAAAAGTGATGCTTAGAAAAGATTATTATATATACAGCCCTTTTCAGTAATCCGTATTATTATACTGTATGCCGCTGAGGTGGAAGAAATATGACTATTTTAGAAAAAGGAGGCAGCCTGTCACGTGCCGTTCACACAGGAGTTGAAGAGAGACTTATTATCAAGGGTAATGATGATTAACAAGACACATCTAGAGCCATTTGAAACTTCTTTGTTTTATATTATGGTATGCCTCAGAAATGTAGGACTGACAGGTTTTTAGTCTGAGTCACCGGCGGCATGCTGTCATAAGCAGTTCTCACGCGATGGGAGCGTGCCGAACTGAACAGAAACTTCAGAAGTGAATTGTCAGAAATGTATGATGCCCATCAAGACACATTATTTAAAGCGCAATTTTTAAACGTATCTGTTTTATGTACCGTGTGTCATAGATACCAGAAGTCTGTTCATAAACGAGGTTAATATCTATTCTGTAGTAAATATTTAATCGGGCTCAGGACTGGGAGTAGGTGCAGAGGATGCCATTATCAGTTTTTATTAGTTGGGTGAAGGAGTGGGCAGAGGCAGCATGCCTGGCAGTTTCACTTTGCCTCAGACAGTTTGTTTCTCTCTATATAGCTCAAAACTACCTTTCACATGTGTACTGTATACTGTATCAAGCATTATATAAAAGGAAAGATTGTTATTTCTTCAATGTTATATATTTAAATGTAACTTTTTTTAAATATAGTCTTTTCTGTAATTTATTCTAATTTTTCAGGTGCAATTTGGAATTAAAATACAGTATTAAATAGGTGGTGTGATTAAGCACAGTACATTCAGCTGAAAGAGACTTTATTACTGCTTATGTTTTCCAGACTAAGACTAAGTTTAAAGCGTTTTCATTCTCTGGGGAATTTACATTCATACATAACTGAATAAAGACTTCTAAGAACATGTCTTCCCTGCTGAAAAATCCAACTTGGTCTGATCAGCTACCAGCTGCCGAAACACAGGCCGAGCTGGTCAAACTGGTAGACCAGTTTTGAGCTTCCTTATAACTTGACTAAATTGATCAGTAAATGTTTGAGGTTTTTTAATTGCCTTACTCTTGTGTTATTTTTTTTAAAAACAATGTGTCTGCAATGTTACATTAGTAGCAATAATTCATAAACTGTTTCCATCTACCAGCTTGATTTTTCAGCAGGGTGGTAAGTGACTGATTGAAGAGGAGCTTTACCTGTTTGTGCATTCTGCTCTGCTTGTATTTATCTCTTGATTTCTACTTTCCACGCAAAAGATGTTATCTTTTTTCATACACAAGTGAGTAGTGGGAAATCACTCACTGTTATATCTAGAGTATCAATTTTGATTAAACTTCTAGGAAAACTATTTAAAAATAAAGAAAGCATTTTTTCGCATTAGAATTCCACCTCTGCATGAAACATGGTTTCAGTGTGCGTGTCTGGTGTAAACCAACATTTTTGAAGCATTTTGCATAAATATAAAAATCAGAAGCAATAAACATATGAATAGGAAATTGAAAGTTCCTGTAGTGTGGTAAAGTGTGTGAGATGCAGTTTCCACATGCTTGTTAACCAAAGATGAGATTTTTAATGTAGGTCAGTAGCATGAGTAGGAATAACCTTTATAACATATAGCTCAAAACTATGGTGCTTTCTAGGAAGATGGGCAAAAAATGATTTTGATTAAACAACCAATTAACCCCAACCCTCAAATCTATAAAATAAATAAATAAATAAAAAATTGGAGCCCATTTAATGATTGCATAAACATTATAGAGCTAGATTGGTGTGATACCCAAAGAATTGACCTTAAAAGCATCAAAAAGCATGGTTAGCCAGTCAAACCTTCATTAAATCCATTGATGAATTCTATTCCACACGCATGTTCATGTATCCAATGTCCTTTATTATGATTGCATGTGTACACCAGCTTCCTGATTTCATTTATGATTATCTTTAAAAAAATCTGTTTATCATTCAGTGGCCCTGGTTTGTATTGACAAAGATGTACAACTGGCTGCTTCCTGCCCCAAAGAAACCCAAACACACACACACACACACATAGATACACATTTCCTCCTAAGCAAGGACTTGGTCTAACAACTGGATCTGGAAGTTTGTTTCACAGTAAGCCGCACATCACAGCTTAGTGTTTTCACTACTCTAGCTGAATTGGGCTTGCATGTCTGATCGGCAGCCGGTTATTTGCCTTTCTCTTCCATGGTGACTGATGATTTTACCCCTTTTTCTTTAAGCCTTAGAGAAACAGGAAATTATAGAAGGCCAGAAAAAAATGTTCCATAATACTTAGTTGCAATTAATAAAGCTGAGTTACAGTGAAGAATTTAATTTTAATATATAAAATGACATTTTTATTTTATGGTTTTCTGTAACAGTCACAACATAGACACAGTTGATCTGGAAAACCATTGGGCTGGAACAATATTTTTTCATTCAACAAAAACTATAGTTTTATACATTGCTTGTATATTGTATATTGCACCATGAACAATATTTTGTGTCACTGTTCAAATGTATATGGATGAGATAAAAAAATAATTGATAGATGAAATTAAAATTTGACTTGACTTGAAACCTCATGTGATATTTGTATATTTCAGCTAAATCATTTGTGGCTTTTGCTAAAGGTGTGGAAAGATATGAAATAATTCAATTACATTTAATTTAATGTCATTTTTAAATAGCTGTATTCACAATTTAGAAAGCCCTTCATGAATTGAATTTCTCTCTTAAACTGACTGAAGTTACCATAACCCTAACAACTATTTATTGTATTCTAGTGTCTACATAATATAAATAGTAAATGATTTTATTGCAACATGAACACACTTTTATGTAACACTGAAAAAGGCATTATTCTGAACACTTACATACAATCTGAAATGAGGTCTGCAGTTGGCCTCGTCTGTCAGCTACACATGCTGTTTTCATCAAGGCTTCACACAGTGAACAAAACCTCCCACAGCTTCCTGTGTCTGTGTTCTGCAAGTACAGATTGAAAGAACTACAACCAAAGTTAACTGACACCCGTTAACAGCGCATCTGCCATTTCTTTTCGGACTGTCTTTGAATTCTTCATTTCTTAACAGTAACCCGCTAAAATCTGCATCTCAATACCATAGTTACCTGCTAGCTACTAACAGTAAGCTGTCTCTTAACACCACAGCTTGCTGGATGTTTATACCAACCAGACTTGTTTAAATCCATTTAAGTCATCAACATGGCCAATCTGGCCTTATCTAACTTGCTCTTTACCTTTCGCATGCTTCTCTGCATCTACTGTTCTTCCATGGACCGCTGACGTTGGACCACGTGGCCTCCATGAGCAGGCTTCTTTGTAAAGCTTTTAAATGTTTAGTAGTACTAAGTCAAGATGACTAGACTTTTGGAATATTCTTAAACTACAATGCTCCCAGTGACCTAATGGGTAAGGTGTCAACCTCCAAAGCCAGAGAATGTGAGTTCAAGTCCCACCTAGGTTGGTTGTTAAGTGGTGGTATTGGTAATAAGCATGTTTAGAAATGTGATTAAACCCCTAGTCTTTGCCAAACACCCAAGTCCCAGCTGCTTCTCTGTGGAAGTGTTGCTTTTTTTGGTCAATGAGTGGAAAGTTAGTCATGTGGTACTTGTATCACTGTTGGCTCCTTTAATGTCATCTAGCAAATGAATGATAAATGTAAATCCATGGGACTGAAGGTGAGTGGCAAAATGTCTTCAAGATTTTAAAACAATTCTAGTTGTCTTTGTTTGCTACTACTAAACATTCAAAATGACTGCTAATTACTACAACTGAGTGGAATTTTCCCCAACCCTGATGGCTATTTGTTGTTATTCTAGTTTCTACACATTGGAAAATAGTAAACCATTTAATGAAAGCATGAAATCGCACCCTGTGCAGTACTGAGAAAACTCAATTTTTCTGAACGCTATGGGCTGTGTGGTGTACGATGCCTGTGGCTCTTAAACACAAGACCACCTGCCACACTAGCCAGGTTTCCATCCAAGGCATTTTATTCGAAAAATGTTTTAGTGATTTCAAATGTTTGCCGATGTAAGCAATGGCAACGGCATTTAGAAACTATAGTGGAATCGTTTTTGACAAGAAAAACTGCAATTACACATACATTTTGTGTCATTATGTGTAATCAATTATCACATGCCTGTGCTACACCAATACAAATATGACAGCTATTAAGTATATTACTGTTTTCATTTTAAGCAGAATTTCATTGCTTTAATAATTAATGGTGTAATTATCTCTACATGTATAGGCCATGCAAACACACATGCACAATCCTTATTTGTCTGAAAAACGATAGCCCCATATATTTTCAGTAGTTTATTGGTTAGTAACCATGGTACAAGCAAAGATTATTTTACAGAGGAAGAAGCTGATGGGGCTCAGCACACTGAGCATTTTTCAGAATCTCAATCTATAGAAATGACGGCATTCATGACCTTGAACAGTGCAATATTTCCTTACTATCATAGAAAAAAAAAAAAAAAAAAAAAATTTACTGATTAAAATGTGTATATTGAAAAGCATGCGAAGTGAAACAGATATATGCATCGATAGTACATCTAGAGAGATATTAGTCTTCATCACTTTACCCTAGTGCATTAATGAAATAGCTATGATAAAAGACAGAAATCCAATATATAACAATAACGTAGAACAGAACTGATTACGTTGATGACCAAAAGCCAAAAGGAGAGCTAGGCAGACATTTTTTCTTACTCATATGTGGGAGTCATGTAGATTTTTCTAGAAACTTTATTCACAGATAAGTCACACAGAGACAAAACTTACAAATCAAGTAACTCATTACAAAAACGTCCGATGTCAAAATATGAAATCCGAGATAAGAATACTCCACATGCTTATATTGCTTAAGTCACGTAAAAAATAAAAAATAATAAAAAAAAAGTGTGTGAATTAAATAACAGGCAATTAACTCATACATTTCTAAAACATGAGGTATACTTTTTGGCATTAAGACAGTGTTCAAAATCTGGATTTCTTATTTAACACAGGGCAACATCAGTAGTGCACAAATTATCCATTATATAGACAAAAAAAAAACCAACAACAAACAGACAAACAAACAAACGGAAGTCAGTGCATAGTGCATGCCACAGTCTCACACTTAAAAAAAGGTGCCAATACTGTACAGATAAATCCCACAAAGGCAGGAAATCAGACTAACGTGCTGACATTTCTCACATCTGATATTTAGATGTCAAGACAGCCCCTGATATTCAATGAAAAAAAAATCTAAACACTTAGTTTAAGTAAATACTAATATATACACATGTTTAACCAAGATAACAAAAATAGCCACCAAACTGAACTCCAAGGCAGTTATTATTCAACCTGGGACATTAGGATACTGAAAAAAAAAAGAAAAGAAGAGAGTTCTGATTTATCACATTCTAACATTTAAAGGAAAAAGACATGAATGTCTTACACAGTATGTACAGAGTAGATGTGCTATAAAGTGCAATAAAAGCTAAACGCAGAGGGACACGTTTTGGGATCTGCTCAGTCGAGTTGGGAAGATGCCGAGGCTGAAGTTTTAGGCCCGGTCACAGATCAGCGTCTCCATCACAAACGTGTTCTCAAAGTGACGGATTCTGTGACACTTTCTGGTCTCTCGCCTCTCGATACCTGGAGATTGAGTACAAAGTCAGACGTTAAAGGCCTGCTGAGCACATGAATTACATTTAACAAGCTTTCATGCTTATGTGTGTATAAAAAAATTAAATAAAATATGTAAAATATGTTTACACACAAAGACAGATAACAGCCAATATTGGTGCAACTTGTATTTGTGTTCAGTGAACAAAGAGCTGACTAATATCAGAATTTACAGTAACATCAGGGCAAAGTATATTTAAAAAAATATTAGGAAATATTAAGGCCTAATGGGTAAAAAGCCAGTGAGAGTAAGCTTTATTCTTCTTGTTAATGAAAAGAGCCTAAAATAAACATTCATGGCTCATTTTAGACAAAGTACTTCAGGCCTACACATTCGGCACAAACGCTGTCTAGCCAAACGCGTCATTGTGTCACTGCGACAATCTGTGCAAAGAAGGAGAACCCCCTATTAGCCAAACCAGAACTCCTACACTCCATCGCTTGCATCACTTCCTCCTCCCGTGCAGTACCCTACTTGGAGCTGGTTGGCGGATCCTCGGCTGGTGAATCATCCACACATGGATTCATCACGCGGTGGATCACAGCATTAGTGTGCAACCTACACACGCGTGCGAACTACGTAGCACCATCCTACACTCATTTCAGCTCCAGGTTTCCTTCACTGCCACAATGGAGGAGGCGGACCATTTGTGACGTCCAAGGTTTTACACGCTTGGAAATGTGAAGGTTTAAAGGTACAATGAATAATCTTCTGAAGTTTCTCTCGTGGGTTTCATGCTGGTCACACAGCTGAGAAATAAAGTAAATCACAAACAGGAAGTGCTGTCATGTGGAGTCTGCCTATGAGGAAAGATTTTTCTTGCTCAATGACCATCATGTACTTCCACTTCTCCTCTACTGGGCATCTGTCACAAAGTATTATGTAATATCTTAAGTAATATTTTTTATTACAGTAAAAAAAAGAAAAAAGAAAAAGGTTTTAGTGAAAGTTTGGGGGTGTTGAATTCATCTATGCAACCAGATCACAGCTGAATGATATATTGCATGTTCCCACAGTTCTTAAAATGTTATTTTGCACATCTATTCTGAGTTAAAGCAATGGTCACTGGCTGTTATCATTAAAAAATAAACTGACGAGATAAAAAAATGAATTAAATAAGATGGTGAAAGAGAATGAGCAAAAGAAAAACAAATGTATGCGAGAGGCGCAGGACAAGTGTACTCACGTCGGCGAGAGTTGCGGCGTTTCAGCCGGAAAGTCTCCTTGCCGTAACACAGGCGGTGGATAAAGGGGCCGAGCTGACGCATGTTCCTCACCCGGCCCGTTACCATCATCTCCTCCTGAACCATGTAGGTCTGTGGCAGGTACATCCCCCTCTGCACAACACATACAGAGGAATTATTAATTACAGGGAAGGATGCACTGCCGGGACCGCAGCTATAGGATTGTGTTCTGCCTCACTCGTAACACTCATTAAGGTTCATGTATTTATAAAATAAATTTACTGCTAAAATGCCCTAAAAGATAGACCCAGATTGTTGGAGCTAGAATGATTTATACACCAACAACAAGATACCACTTCATTCTTTGGACATTAAGCCTTATGCAATGAGACTATGCTGTTCAGATTATTCATGTCCTTGTTTCCTCAAAGCACAAAACAGCACACTTTTCTCTACTCCCTGGCAGATTTCACTACTCAGAAAATCCCTATCCTTGAATAAATGACCATATATGGAGCATGATACAACACTTAACAGTAGGTATGACTCAGACAGACTCAAGGTAAGAGATTTTTGATCTGATGTTGAAAAGAAAAAGATCACCAGCCTAAATCCATTACCTTGACATTAACAAGTAGCTCCCACAGGCTCCTGGGAGGCATGACGATGGTGGTGTTGAGCTCAACAACATAACACTTATCCAACGCAATGTCGTGATATGCTGTGAGGCCCTGCGTAGATGAGAAGGAAACGCCACAAATTAGCAACAACTCTGGAAATATAATAACTCTTATAGTTCTACAGTTCTAGCTTCTTCAACTGTAAAGCCACAGCAGCAGCTTCTTGGCATCAGATTGTACTAAATGACCTTGTCAAAGCAAGAAAGCAGGTTCTTTAATGAGAGATAGATTTAACTACATTCCTTGTCCCATAAACGTATATAAGATTATACAAAGATGTATTGTGCTGCTGACAAGTTTAGGGTCAGCTTGATTTAATGAGTAGTAAATTACTATGACATAGCAAGAACCAAAGTTTTTAATGGGAAAACTGTTTTAGCTGGTTTTCTCAGCCCACAAAAGAGATCTTAATGATAGTTAAATCTACTGTAAAAGACTCCCTGTGGATATACTGTACATGGTATATTACATAGGCAAAGAGGTAAATAAGGAAGACAGTGCAGAAGGTTAGGAGATTGCCTGCGTACCCGGTGGAAATCGTGGATGATGTCAGCTGGATCACTTTCTCCGAAGTTGGGCACAGGAACGCTGACCTGCTCGTAGTTGTCCTCCAAGTAGATGCCGACATTCTCATGCAGCTCCTGTCTCCCTAGCAACGGCGCATACACGGAGTCCTCATACATCACTCGACAGTGGAACAGGCTGTCCTCGGGGATCTGTGCAAAGAGCAAAATTGGAGCATGTCTTTAAAAAGAATGCACAAAGGACGAGATGGATTGCGTCACTTATGAATAATGATAAAAATTATCAAAATTTAAGAGGATGATTGACGGGGCATATTTTCACTCAGACGCAGAACGTGGCCTAGATTTTGCTTTTCTTGGTGAGCTGTGCACAAGGAAAGCTTTTTCCTTACCGAGTCCTACTACTTTATTTCTTAGTTACGTTTCAACAACTTGGCACATGTCTCACCTGAGCCGTGAAGTTGTAGCGATACACGTAAACGGACACCATGATCAGGCCGGATGTGAAGATCACCAGGCCGAGGATCAGACAGCAGAGGCCACTTACTGGAGACTTCTTAGGCCTGAGAGGGAGGACCAACTCTTCCGGCTGGAAGAAAGAAGAATAAATTGGTTTTTTATTTGCCTTACTGAACAAGAACATTGTTTGTCAGACAGCATCCGAATGAGTAGAAGCGCCTCTCATATGTCCTAAACCCCCACTGGCACAAGTTCAGACAACCTAATCTCATCAGTGCGAGTGAATGAAGCCACCATTAAACCCGCTTCTAACCCTAACCTTAGCCATTCATAACTTTGCATACACGATGTCTCATGCAAATGCTTACGACTTTGCAATCATGAGACCACGATGGTTCAGAAAATAAAACACGACACCTCTCTAGCATCAAATCAGATCAGCTCTAGTGGCACACATTTCCTTTTTTTTCCACATTGTGAACGCCAAGGAATTAGTCACGCCACATCTCAAGGAGTCAGGAGGTGCGAACGCCTCCAGTCTCTCAGGCAAGCCTGCCAAGGACGCCATTCTGGCTTCAGCCCACACTGACTGTATTCACTACAGCAATGGTACAGCGTGTCCACCAGACCTGCTGACAGAGCAAACGTGTGACGCAGCTGCATTTTCAGCCACATATTGTACTTCACAGTTTATATCGGTACATACTAGACCTCTTCTGTACATCCGACAGATGGCGAGGGAGCTGGTAGGACACTCTGCATGGGTACGAGTGGGACGTCACTTCTACGTCACACTCAACCATTTAATTTCATTCACGAATTTGATTATGAATGTACAAATGGTCTAAATTATGTGGTGCAACAATTCATGCTTCATAGCTTTGACTAATTATGACAACAGGCTATAAATATATTTGCAAAAGTAGTTGTTTTTTTTGCAGTTTTATCAGCAATTTTTTAATTTTTTTATTTGCATCTTAAATAGGAGTAAGTGGGGTCTCAAATGACGCTATCCGATTGAAAAATGTGTATAAAAAAAAAAAAAAAAAGGGTCAATTTTAAGCTGAATTGAATAAATATCCCGTGCATTGCAGCTGGATGTATAGTATCAGCGTTTACCTCATTTCATTCATTAAAATAAATAAATAAATAAAATGCTGTCTGCATTAGAAACAAACAAAACCGATCTACCGTCATTGCGCACAAAGCCGATTGCAGAATGACGTCAAAAGATTCGCATCGAGCTCATCTATGACACGCGACACTACCGATCACCGGGAATTCCATCTCCAGCAATATCGCGCGGAACGTTATACGAGCCCTTTGATCTCAATCAATCAATCAATCATCACTGCACTCGTCACACACGCGCACACAGTCATTTAATCCCCCAAAAGTGACACGTCAAAAACAGCACGCCACCTCTGCTGTTCCTTTCCCCCCATACAGACTACTGTTCAGTAAGGTAGTGCGCGGTTTTGGCGCGCAGCGGGATCATTCCCTCCGGCCCACATACACGCAGAACCACGCCGCAGCCGGTACTTCCGTCTGCAGCGCTTAGCAACGACGTGCATCACCACCGCAACGACGTGCGTAAAGCCCCAAGTCCAACCACGTTGCGTCACGAGCACGCACGAGCCATGCGCGGGTGTTTAAAAACCCGCATTGACACAACATTCAACAATTACTACTGCTCAAAAGTGAATTCAATGCGTTCAAACAACGCCGGTAAACGCCTTCGAGTTGGAGAAGAACCGAAAGCGCGAACCTGTCGAACAAAAAGAGCTTTCCGTTTTCTATTTCTCTCGCCCGCGCTCTTTTTAAAAAAGAAAAGAAAAAGAAAAAGAAGAGAAGAAACTCACCTGAGAGTACGACACGATCATTTCCTCTTGGCCGCCATCGTGCTGCTTTTCGGGTTTCTGCACCGGTACGGGCTGGAAAGATATCTTCACCATTTTCCTCTTCTCTCTTTTTTCTCTTCTTCCCGCTCGATGTGCTGGAGGAGAGAAGAGCCGACTCGCTTGCTGTGAGCGGCTCAACTGCGCGCGCTCTTAAAGGGAATTCCCGACTTCCGGTTCGCTTCAAAGTAAGAGTCGTCCAATCATCGACCGCGGTCTATAAATAAACAATGCCTATAAATATCGATTTATAGAAAGAGAGCTAAAAAAGTCGATTCAAGAAGTGTTCAAAAAGTAAACTGCTAGAGTCGAGTAAAAATGACATAAATGATCTTCATATTAAAGGAATTTTTTTTTACCTAGTGGACAATGCTGTATTTTATGACTGACAGACGTATCTGCCATCAGCAGCAACAAGAAGCAGAATAAAAATTAAAAAAAACATTACATAAGATATATGGTATCATATAGCTTTAATATAATATATACACTTAGTAAATGCACCTTGAACCTACACTCATTGGCCATTTTATCAGGTACATCTGCCACATAGAGTAGGTGCACCTTGTAGGTACCGATAGATAGATAGATAGATAGATAGATAGTTCTGTCACAACAGCAAACAAGACACATCACATTACAAGGATGCGGCAAAACACAAATCTTATAAGGATACAGTTACAGACAATAAGTAAATAAGTGATGTCGTGGTGAAGTGGCAAATAAAGTGTCGGCCCATAGCAGCAATAAAACAGAGTTGAATGAATAACTAAATAAATAAATACAGTGCAGATGTACCACCAACTGGTAGAACATGCATAGCATCCTCCTGCATACATTGAAGGACCTTAGCTTCCTCAAAAAGTAGAGTCTGTTCTGTCCTTTCCTGTATGCTGCCTCTGTGTTACACGTCCAGTCCAGCTTGTTGTCTAGGTGCACCCCAGATAATTATGTCTCCACCACCTCCACATCCCCTCTCAGGAAAAAGTCTCAGTTTTCCTAAAGTCCATCACCATCTCCTTTGTCTTGGCCACGTTGAGCTTTAGGTTGTTTCTACCACACCACTCAACGAAGCTGTCAATCACAGCCATGTACTCTGACTCCTGCCCAACACTGACACACCCCACTACAGCAGTGTCATCAGAAGATTTCTGCAGATGGCACATGTCTGTACTTGTCACAGTTGTACTTGAAATCGGAGATGTACAGCGTGAACAAGAAAGGAGACAGGCCTACCCCCTGTGGAGCCCTTGTGCTGCTCACCACCCGGTCCGACACACAGTTCCGCAAACGCACAAACTAGGGCCTGGATGTCAAGTAGTGAGTGATTCAGAAGATTATGGTAGTGTCCACCTGCATCCTCCTTAGCTTCTCACCAAGTAGAGAGGGCTGTATGGTGTTAAGGCACTGGAGAAGTCAAAGAATATGGCACGGCACAATGTTTTCCAAAGCGTGAGTACCTCGCCCTTCCTCAGGCTCAGGTTGAACAAATGCTGTAGTACTCCACAAAACTGGTCAGAACTGGACGGGATAATGCCATCCGGCCCTGCAGCTTTGCCCTGACGGAGTCTTAACAGCTCTCTTGTCATCTGGTCCTGATTGTACAGTTACTGATTGTAGCCCATCTGTTGCTATACACAATTTGTCAGACACCCTCGTGATGGACCATTCTCAGTATAGCAATGACACTGACACTTAAACACACCTACCTTGGTGGTCCACCTTGTACCTTGTACGGTTAGGCACTACAGCTCATATTTTTCCATGCACAATTTGTGTTAATTGTCCTCAAGCCCTCCATCATTGTCTGACCACAGAACAGCTGTTGGCTGGATATTTTTGATTGGTGAACTGTTTCTCAACCCAGCAGTGACAGAGGTGTTTAAAAAAAGTTAGCAATGCCACCGTGCCTGATACACTTGTACCAGTCAGCTGTGGTCCTGTAGTGGCCCCTTTCCGTTGACAGATGGGGTAGCGAGAGGAGTGGGGGGTTGGGGGTGATACACTAAAAAAATGCACTTGTATGATAGGGTTACATAATAAAATGGCCAATGAGTGTAGCTACAAGGTAGGCGTAGATAATAAACTAGTGAACGTCACTGTGTAAAAAATCATATATATAAATAAGCATTAATGCAATAAAAAACAACAAAAATTCATTGTGCTTTGCAAAAAAAAAAAGGTCATTAATATCTTACACTTACATGTATGAATTTATGGCTTTGGGATCTGGTCAAAATTATATGTTGCAAACACATAATAATCATTAACAGATTCTTCCTGCTTTTTAAATTATATAAAAAATTATTGTACAAAAGTGTACTATTATTACTACTATTATTATTGTTATGATGATGATGATGATGATAATAATAATTATTATTAATATTATTATTATTATGCTGTTGTTGTTGATGATGTTGTTGATGTTGCTGTTTATATTAGATTTGTACTAAACTGTACCTTTTCTTGTCACTGGGGTGGTACCCTCAAGGGAACATCTTTTGTACCTTCGGTATGTTTCTTTTTACCTGGAAATGTAGATATAGTGTACCTTAATTAAAGGTACATAATTAGACATTAAAGGACCACTGTTGTACCTTTAATTCACTTCTAAATTTTAAAGGTGCACTACATGCACCTTCCCAGGTAAAAGATACATGAAAAAGGTACGAAAGATGTCCCCTTAAGGGGACCACCCCAGTGACAGGAAAAGGTACAGTTTAGTACAAATCTTGTCTTAATATCAGATCTGCATTATTTGACATGTAGCATCCATTCCCATTTCCATAGACCTTTTAGCAGCTGATTGAATGCGTGCTGCTATTAAACTGCCACCTGCTCGCACAAGGGCTTTTAACCTGAAATGCTCCTGAAATGGTTGTGCCTTCCGAGGCTTATTTTAGGCTTTTACGATGAACGACGCACTCAGATTCGCATCAGCCATCCGGAAGTCAATAAATAACCTGACATGGCATTATACTTTATATGGAATTATGATCATTTGTGAGCGCTCTGACGGTGTGTGGGAATCCATGATCCCCAACCATTCAGCTCATCACAAAAAATCGTGCTGTAGAACGAAAGTACCGATATTCATTGAGATGTGTTGCATATTTCACCCTAAATGTAGACTATTAGCTTAATATAATCATCCTTATTTCGGGAAAGATGAAATCATTTGTCATGTTAAACAGGCGGTGTATAGAAGCCCTAGCCAACAGCCTACATATCGCCTACATACAGCCTACATATAGTCTACATATAGCCTACATACAGCCTACATACAGCCTACACATCGCCTACATACAGCCTACATACAGCCTACATATAGCCTACATACAGCCTACATATCGCCTACATACAGCCTACGTACAGCCTACATATCGCCTACATATAGCCTACATACAGCCTACATACAGCCTACATATCGCCTACATATAGCCTACATACAGCCTACATATAGCCTACATACAGCCTACATATCGCCTACATATCGCCTACATACAGCCTACATATCGCCTACATATAGCCTACATACAGCCTACATATCGCCTACATATAGCCTACATATCGCCTACATATCGCCTACATACAGCCTACATATAGCCTACATACAGCCTACATACAGCCTACATACAGCCTACATATCGCCTACATACAGCCTACATACCGCCTACATATCGCCTACATACAGCCTACATATAGCCTACATATCACCTACATACAGCCTACATATTGCCTACATACAGCCTACATACCGCCTACATATCGCCTACATACAGCCTACATATTGCCTACATATAGCCTACATACAGCCTACATACAGCCTACATATAGCCTACATACAGCCTACATATAGCCTACATATCGCCTACATACAGCCTACATATCGATCGGGAAAGGTCTAGATATAGGACATAGATCAGTCAAAATGACAGGATTTTAGATGGCTGTCAACGGCACATGAATTGTTTTTGGGCTATAACTCTGCTTAGTAAATTACTCTGGGATTTAATGGATTGCCCTGTGAATGTGGCACTTTAAGCATATACTACCACGCTAAATAATGAGCTGCTTAGTACAGTAATAGGCCGTTTTGGCTGAACGCGCTATACCACTCGAGCGCGTCTTGCGGTCCTGGACGTATTTTACGTGGAAGCGGATTCATCATAAATTTGCATCTTTATAACACTTGTCAATCTGCAAGCAACACTCTTTATCTAATTACGTCAGCATAATACAAACATGATCCACATCAGAGCCAATTTTTAAAAAAAGAAAGAAAGAAGGCTGTCCTCGAAAGCTGCGTAAGTGGGACCCCCGCCATGAAATGGCACGACGCGTCCAGCAGAGGGCGAGCTTCACCTTTTAGAAACATTTAGAATGAAAAATAAAAACCTTTGTACAACCCTTTTAATCTTTTAGGGGGAAAGACCGAGTTAAACTGGACATCCAGGTGAGTCTGGGTGAGGCATCTGTATAGCACATCATTATTTGATATCCTTTTGTCCACGTCGACTTCATTTCGACTATTTGAATGAACTTTAAGGTGTTTCCTTTTACCTTACTACTTTCTTCTTTTCTTTTTTTTTCTTCTTTTTTTTTAAAAACTTTTCTTTACTTGCTTTGCATCACGTCTTTAAATGTTTTCAATTGTGCGCCGACCAGCGCACTTCGCATTAATGACAGCTAGGCGGTATTAGTTATCGTCGCACACGCTTTATAAACACCTGATGCCCTATAAACACCTGTGAACTGTTCACAAGAACTCTCGCATCGGACTGGGCGGTCTGTTATTTATGCTCGGTTCGGATCGCTCATTCACACAAAAGTCGTCCAGAACGGTCGCTTGAGTAGTTCAAATCGCTTTCCCAAACACGGGTTGAACTAATATGAAAACGATGTGTAACATCCTCACTGGGTGAAGACGCGTTCCCTAAATAAGGTGCATTGTTATTTCAGCAGCAGTTGTTGGTTTGGTCTAACATATGGGACTGAATAGTGTGCTGATCTGTGTTGGGGGGGTGTTGGGGGGGGGTGTTGGGGGGATGTCATCGTTCCCCTCCAGTACACACGTTTCAGCGTGGGTTGGTTTTCGAAGGCCAGACAAAGGCGCGGCAGTTGATTGGCTCCCTTTAAGCGCGAGCTCGCCGTCGCCGCTCTATTCATATGCAGATCAGGCTCCATAAATGCCCCCTCGGTCGCCCACTTTTTGCACAATACCCGCCTCGCGTGCTTTAGCGTCGTGTGTAGACCTTTGTTTCAGACTGCGCTCGCCGTCCATCTGCCCCCCATTCACGACCTGTAGCGGCACAGCTCTGGTTCGGATTTCGGAAACGAGCAACATGGCTCCTGCCTCCCGCGACGGCAAGACTGAGGATGACTACTATGGGATCAGAGGAGACCGAAAGGTACGCAGCGTTCTGTAGGCTATCACATCGGGGGGGGTTTTTTTTGGGGTTTTT
>JAOUQW010000021.1:7162037-7174335 GCA_028565825.1 Olivaichthys viedmensis
AGGAGGCATCTCTGCTCTACGACTCGCCTGTCAATTCGGAAAGCTCTTCCGGTTGCACTAGCATTTAGACATTCTTTGTCCGTCCTTTTATTTCCGCAGCTGACAGCATGAACCGCGAGGCGATCGAGCGCTTTGCCGCCGGCTACATCCAGTGCATGCATGAGGTGCACACGTTCGTGTCCAACTGCCCCGGGCTGGACGGCGCTATCGCGGCAGACCTGCTCAACCATCTGCTGGAGTGCATGCCTCTGAACGACGAAGATCGCTTCCAGGATCTGCTCTCGGACCTGATGGGAGACTGCGGGAACGGTGCCGCTTGGCCGAGCGAGGCGACGCACGCGCCGTCCCCGCGCGGACCACGCGCCCCTGTTAGACCTTCAGATCTCTCGCCGTCCCCGTCCAGCACAGCAAGCGACGATCTGTGCTCGGACATCGACGACACCGACGCCGAGCACAGTCACGTGGACAGCCAGGACGCTCGGGACAACCCGCCCACGATCTTCCATTCCAAATCGGTATGGAGACCTTGGTAGACCTGGACGGGTCCGTTGAAACAGCAGTGGGACGCATGCGACGTCACGTGGAGCTGTTAGGGCGCAGGTTATCTTGTAGCGCAGCAAGACTCGGACGCGTGGGAGATTTTAGCTGGGGATGAGAAGCGTCTGTAACAGTTATGAAAAGCTCTTCATGGTGAAACAGCCGCGTGTCAACCTGACAACACCGGAACATCAGCATCTTTGTAGCCTATTTAAATGTGGTTTTTTTTTTGTTTTTTGTTTTTTTTGTATAAGCTAAATTAAGACGACACTGTTCTGACGAGTATTTCTAAGAAGTGCTATTTTTTTTTTTAATTTTGTAAAAAAGGGTGTAAATTTTTCTTTGTTTTTGCTGTAGATATATTGAGAACAAATGGGTTGTGGATTTAATTAAAAAAAAAAAAAAAAAAAAAGCAAAAAAAAAAAAAAAAAAAAGCATCACTCAAACCTGCTCTCTATCTTGCGAATCTTTTTCTCTTTTCGTCATGTGGACAAATGTATGACGTTTTCAATATATATATATATATGTATATGTTCATAGATCGTAGCAGGGACGTTTCAGAACCCAACAGAGATTGTGCTGCTGAGACTGCAGGCCATCAAAGTTCACACGCTATTGAATTGAATTAGCGGGCTACTTCTTGTGCGCGAGGGAAACAATTTACAATTGAAATAATCAGAGGTCAAGACCACATGTGGCATCCTTCCCACGCCTTGCTTATGCAGGCTAAAGGTGAGAAAGGTCCTCTTTGGAGTTTATAGGAAACCCCACACCTCTGATGGGCGTTAATCTGGGCATGACAACCCCAGCTGTCATTCTTCCAACACTGGGGCTCTTTACTGCTCTGCAAGATCAAACGTACACCTCAAGGCACGGATCAATACTAATGATTCTTTTTGAACGAAACCTAAGTAGCCTACTGATAATATTTAGTAGGCTACATTTAGCCTCTTTATAATCATGTTCAATGCACCGCATGCATACAGGAATTGTACACATACATAATCTGCGGTGGAGACTAAAATAGTCCAGCTTTTCACATTGTGGGGTGGCATTATACATGAAACAGGCCGAAAAGAGCCTACACTCTCAGAGAAAAAGGTACTAAACTGTACCTTTTCTTGTCACTGGGGTGGTACCCTCAAGGGTACATCTTTTGTACATTTAGTATGTATCTTTTATCTGGAAACGTGAATATAATGTACCTTTAAACATAATTACAGGTACATAATTAGACTTTAAGGACCACTGTTGTACTTTAATGACCTTTTAGAGTAAAGCTTTCCAGGTCAAAGATACATACTGAAGGTACAAAAGATGTTCCCTTGAGGGAACCACCCCAGTGACAAGAAAAGGTACAGTTTAGTACCTTTTTTCTTTCTTTCTGAGAGTGTATATGCACATTGAACTACAAAGTTGCAGGCCCTCAACTCAAAAGACTACCCCACCTTCTGAGTTTGAATGTCTCAAGACAGAAAGCAGGCTATTGTAACGTTTAAGGCATGATTCATATTTAAAGTAGCCTACATTATAAAAAGCTTGTTTGGTCTTTTTAAAAGAATCTCAGATTCCAGTCATAAAAGAGTCGGTTCAGTCAGTGACCTCACCGGCTATGAACATGGCAGCTGAAGGGACCACCAGTAAATATTGGAATAAGCTTAGGGCGAATCAGAATCAGAATCAGAATCAGGTTTATTGCCAAGTAGGTTTTCACATACAAGGAATTTGCCTTGGTATGTTGGTGCATAACAATAAAACATAGAACGGAAATAAATACATAAATACAAATAAAAAGCAAGTAGTGTATGATTCTAAATAACTAATATCAAGGCCTTTTATAACGCATACCAACCCTTGCACCTACTCGCACATTCACTGGAGCTGCCAATCAACATTTCATCATTTCAGGTCGTTTGAAGCTACTCGATGAACTGGTTCGTGTGCAATAAAAACGTATTAACTTTTTCAAATCCACATTTCAAACTTCGCGGACTGTTGCCAGCTTGTAAGAGAGCTGATCCTCTGATCAGCCGGATTAAAGTGGCGTCTGCGAGGTGCCGACTTTAGCGCCGTCCGGACCTTTAACACCTCGTCGTCAAATCGGCGGAGGTGTGAGCGACAGTCCCGTCGCGTTCATCAAAGGGAGCGCATCCTCTCCGCGCTGCGTCCAGGGTCTGCACCCTCAGCACCCTCAGCGCCCTCAGCGACGCTTAAGGGCCACTAAAAGGCATGGGAGGCTGTCCCTCGGATATGCGTCGTAATAAAAACGACCAGGAAATGCCGTTCGAGCTAGAAAAAAAAAAAAAAAAAAAAAAAGCAACGCGTTGAATTTTGCGCATATGGCACCGAAATGGCTCCAGTTCCACAGGCTGTTCCAACGGTCAACGCGCAACAGACGCAGAACGGATGAGACACAAAGCCCGGGGAGTCTACTGTCCACAAGCAAATCAAAAATCATTCATGGATGAAAACCAGTTTTATTGGAATGAAACTCTTTAAAGTCAGTTCAAATATTTGCTGTCTCAGCGTCTGCCCAATTCGTTAGCTCTTCCTTCAACACCGACATGTCGCCTCATCGTGTCCTGCTCGTATTGGGATTATTCTTTGTGAACTGTACTCGGGCTTTGGCAAGGTGCCAGGTGCTATATAAACGACAAACCGCACTATTCGTTTTTTTCTTTTTCTGAATTGACAAGATTTGGACTAGATGTCACCTTACAAAAATCAAAACGCCAAGGCGTTTCTTTCTTTCTTTTTTTCTTTTCTTCAAAATATAACATTTTATTACAATCAAACCTCATATAATAATAATATTGGACGCATACAATATCAAGTGTAGCCTAAAAGGAATATAATTCCAATAATAATTCACATTTCGCAAAGCTACCAGTTGACTTGCAAACCTTTAAAAAAAAAAAAAAACTTTCCCCAGAAGAGACATTCGGATTTTGGCTAGCTCACATCTTAAAAAGTGCTGTGGTTATTGCCGGGAAGGGTATGTAGGGAAGAGAAAAATAGATATACATTACAGTGGCTACATCTCACATCTCATACTACTGTACTAAACAGTAGTCTTGTAGGCTATGAAATACATAAATACAGTAAGAGGCAGTTTAGGATGGATCCAATGTCATCAAAGCTTATTAAGTACACTTTTCTTACAAGACTCTTTATCAGTCTCTTTCCTGGGATAAGTTCAGATGAAACTTTCTTAAGAGTTCTGTAACACATTTGTTAATAAAAAATATATTTCTATAATCCTCTTCAATGTTCTAGCTTGAACTATAACTTACAATACATTAAAACATTTTCATTACACAGTAAATCGGGTTCTGGGTCAAAAGCATGGTCCATAGTATTTAGCTGGCTCGTCTTGTTATCTTCTTTCCTGTTTCTCTGGATTGACAAATAATGTAATAGCAAAAAGCTATACATTTGCTTAAAATCTAAAGTAAAGTAAAAATTAAACTCATATTTATAGTCTTTTCCAAACAGAAATCTTTCTTGACCTTTTTACATACGAGTTACTACAGTACTTGTTGAGGTATTTAAGGACATTTGTAGGGTACAATTCTACAACTCAAAAAAGTGACACATGGCAGAGGTTAATGTTGCCTTTAAAATCCATAAAAAAGCATTAAATTACAACCACGTACAGGGAAATGTAAAGAAACAAAAATACTTTTCAGTTACAAGGACATTGTCTAAGAACAGCTAAGAATTTCACTGACAAACATCCAGTAAGCCACGCACGCACACACACACACACACGCACACGCACAGGCACACACACACACACACACACACACACACACACTCTTGCGCTCTGTCTCTTAGAGAACTCCATAAAGCCTGTGGTGGTTGTAAACCTCAAAAGTGGTGTTCCTAACATCCAAACATAGGAACTGTGGAAATGTATGATTATAAGTTAGTACGTGTGTGTGTATGTGTGTGTGTGTGTGTGTGTGTGTACAATCTCTTCATTGCTCCTGGTCTGGCGGGGGTCTGTGACATCATTAACTTCAGTTTCTCCCATGTGCAGGTCTGGGAGCTCCCCCTCAACCAGCGTCTCTGTGACTCCCTTACAGCCAACACATGCCTTTACAACACACACATAACCCCATCATACAATATGTATTACATCTTTAAGACTAAGAGCACCACTTTACGCAGAAATGTTATTAGTGTAATGCTTGATCTGGCTGTCAAAATGTCATTCATCATTTCAAATAATTTATATTTAGCCAAATGAACCAGCGTCTTTACCAGCTGTGTTTAAATGATATACTAATACAGAGACCAGAGACTTTTGAGCATTTAATTGTGAAAGTGTGGTCCAGATTTTGGAAAATGTGGGTTCAAAGTTAAAGCATGTGTTTTTGAGTCTAGCTAAATTGTGTAAATATAGGACGCACGCAACATTCGGTCAAGCTTACAATAAACAGGCTTTAAATGAAGCTTTAGTAAGACAAAGGAAATAATAATAGTCGTAGTTTTTGTATTTCACAAAGCTACAAGTCAACTTGCAAAATTTTATTTAAGTTAATTATATACATTAGCTTTACATTTGGTCAGTTGTCTGATTCTTTTTGAACTAGATGTAAAATGCCCATCTGGTTGTGTGTGAAGCAGTTTTTCTTTGTGCTCACCTCAACGTTAATGGCTTTGGGCAGACCTCCTCCTCTCACCCAGGGGTGAACCTCAGCCAGCTCCCTCTTTTGCTCCTCAGAGAAACTCAGCTGACTTTTCTGCATCTGCCTCAATTTCTCACAGTCGCCCCGCAACACTTGCTGGATATCACTAAAGAGACATGCGTGTACACAGACACAAAAATACATGAACACACATGTGGACGAGCAAACATTATATAATCATTATATAATGTAGAGCACACAAGTTTTGTGTAGCCTAAAATAAAATGACTTTTCATTTTAAGTGTGCAAACTTTCATATTTGTAGCTTTATTGAGACTTCAGGGAAAACATTTCACCCAGTAATATTTCATATTTCCCTAAGCAAACTTGCCGAAAAATGTTTTAATCTTTTTTTTCTTTCACATCTTAAAAAGTGGAAGGGTGTGTAGAGAGGAGGAAAAGTATAAATTACAGGCTAAATAGCCTAGTAGACTATGGCATATTATTTTGATAGATTATTTAGTACCATAAAACACATCTAAACTCAACAAAAGCGTATGCACGCGTATAAACACACACAAATGCACACTCATCCAGCATTGGATGTCTCTAATGCAAACAACTCTGACAGGCTGGTGCCCCCTAGTACACACAACGGTACAGCAAGTTATGGAAAAATAAAAAAAAGGCTGTAAATGTGACGAAAAGGGTATGTAGTGAAGAGAAAAAAGTATACATTACAGTGGCTATGTCCCACATCTCATACTACTGTACTAAACAGTATCCTTGTAGACTATGAAATACGTAAATACAGTAAGATGCAGTTTAGGATGTATCCAAAGCTTATCAAGTTAGGACTAAACTTTCTTAAGAGTTCTGTACCACATTTGTTAATAAAACAAATCTTTCTAAAATCCTTTTCAATGTACTAGCTTGTCTAACGCAAACAACTCTAACAAACGCACGCTTGCACCCCCTAGCACACATAACAGTACAGCAAGTTATGGAAAAATAAAAAACGCTTGAAAATGCTAAAGCTTCAAGACTTCAGAGCAGACTTTCATGGTTTTCAGACACAAAAAAAAGATATTAAAAGAAACAGTGACTCATACTCATTAGGCTTCTCAAAAAGAGTACAAAAGGAGAGGTACGCACCCCTACACTAATACTGCTTTTCTACACTGATATAGCAGAGGATCTGTTTTGGTGAGTCATATTTTGGGACTAGCTGGGGGAGTGGGGAGTAAAGGAGTAAATCCAATGCAAATAATTTAACTTAAGATCAAAACACTTCTTGCATGTTTGGGTCACACAACTGGTGGAACTAACAGTTGGAGGGGGTCCACATCAATGGACAAGGACCATTAATGTTGATCCAATCAGGCGGGATGAGGCACAGGGTTTGTTTTCCCCCACTTACCGAGAGGGCAGCTGATACGTCATCATTACAGCCTTGTCCACGTTGGCTGAGAGAAGCCACAGAGGATCCTGCAGGCTGTACTTTATCAAACTCTCGCGCTCCTCTATCTCCATGGGCCCTGAAACGCCACCTTCTGGCCTCTTGGCCTTATGGGACTTCTGCGATGAGTCCACACTGCCAAAGTAGTTACTGCTTTTATTACTGGTGTGACTGCTCCCTGTGTAAGAGAATGAAAGAAAGAGAAAAAGAGAGAAAGACCAAAAGAGAGAGGAGAGAAGAAAAAATGGCAAACGGACAGAAAAAAATAAATTTAGAAAAAAAAGAGGGGCAGGAAGATGAATTATAAACCACTGTAAAGCCTGTCAAAATACACTCAAAGACTTAGCTAACAGGCACTGTGACCATGTATATGAAAATCACAGGGCTGGGGTCTTTTACTACTACTAGTACTACCTGCCCTCTACTATTTCCAAAACTGTAACACAAGCCTTTACCAAAACCTGTAGCAAAACCCTGTAACACAAGCCTTTACTTTGTTCTAATCCATGAATTCAGTATGGTGTTCATGCACTTTCCTGTAATCTAATTTAGGTTCCAAAAAACAAGACGAGGCAGATTAATTGTGAGAGAAATTGTGGTTAACTGAAGCTTTGTTTAAAGCTCTAAGCACACTAATAAGATGCGCAGCTTATTATCTTTTACTGTGTTTTAGACTCTCGCTGCACATTCGAAACAACTGACCTACAAATTGTTTTCAATATTTCAAAGTTGTAGGCAATTTGTACATATCATTAATCTTCCGCCATTGTTAAGATTTTTTCCTTCAGTTTCTGCACCTTCTATTTGCACATTTACTTATCAGCTACCCATCTCCATCTCTATAGCTTATCACAACTTCCTAGCTGGTCTGGCTGAAAATGTTCAGAATTAGTTTTTTGCCAGACTGAATCTGTGGAACAAAAACAAACCAAGAGCTTGCAAGACTTCTTCTTCAGTCTTACAATTTTTAAAAAGCGTTACACCCTTCTGATTTGTTCAGGTCAAAATGACCCATTTACATTTTTTACTAAAAGTGGAATAATATTGAAAATAATTTTTCAACACAAAACTTTATGTGCTCAGCTCAATTTCTCAGCTCAACTCAATGCAGATAAAAAATACATTTTAATGTCGAGATTGTGTTTAGGTAATTTTAAACAGAGATTATTAAGGTGAAAGAAAACAAATGGTCTTTGTAAAGATAATGTTAGTCCCTGTCATGTGACCTGCATCTCTTCTTTGCAATTGTACATGTGCACACACCTGCCATTAGGAGAGTTACCCAGCATGTAATGGGGTTTTTCAGCGCTTTTTTTTTCCATAAAGGCTTTTATATTGCTAATCATAGCGATGATGACATAGGCATTTTAAAATAAATTTTCTAGTTTAATCCTATAGGATCAAAAGAGATGGCCTGGGTCAACAGTACATCTATTGTTAATAATAAACAGAACATGGGAGTTAATATGCACCGGTTCTACTAGCAGATCCACCGCTTTCACAAGCTGAAGTGCCACCGCCATAAGATGCAGAACCCATGGAGCCGGACGTGGCCGAACCCGTGCCGGAGCGAGAATCCTCCAGCATAAGGATGTCCAACAGATCGCTGGATGATGAGAGAGCATCACAGTGGTGAATGTCACTCGCATCTTCCTGCAAAACCACACAGAAGGCAAGAGACGTCAAGTGCTTAGTTATAACTGTCTATGCCGCACTCACAGTTGTCTTTTCACTTTGCTCTTGTGCTATAAGCAAATCCTATTTTTCAAGTCCTGTTAATTCATTATTAATAAAATTCTAAACAATCCAAAGATGGGAAAAGAGCAACATATTTCGAAGCTTGCGTACTAAGCTGTGAAAAAGTATTTGCCCCATTCCTGATTTCGATTACTGCTTTCAGTTCTACAACCAAAATTGTGAGTGAGGGAAACCCGAGAGAGCAAATAACACGTATTACTTATTTCATTTATTTATTACGTTTAGTTACTAAACAGTTACCAATATGGCCAATTGCTTTTGGTAACATTTGTTGATATCCATGAAAAGGGTCTAGGAAAGGTTACAAAGCCGAGTCTGGGAATCCACTGAACCATAATCTCCTAATAAAAACACTTATGACAAAATTGAATCAACAAGGATTCTCTTGCAACTGCTAAGATCTGCGTTCAGGACTAGTCAAAAAGAGACTGAGAAAAAAATTGGCTTCATGGGAGTATACCAAGGCAGAAACTATTGCTATTCAAAAATAATATAAATGCTTGTCTCATATTTTCCAAGAAGAACCTGTATGATCTCATTATGGAAGAATTTCCTACGGTCAGATTAGTCACAAGTGGGCTTTTTAAACAATAACGGCCCGATTTCTTCTGCCATAAAGCAAACACCAGCTTCAACAATTAGAAGGTCATACTAATTGTCGATTAAATCATAGGAAGAGCTTGGTTTTAGTCACTGCATCTAAAGGTGGTGTAATCTGCTATAAAATGTAAGGTGGCAAATACTTTTTCATCCATGGAAAAACGGTAAAGTAAAAAATAAGGAAGGAATAACACTGCATTTCTGCCCAGTTGGTGAGCTACATAATAATGTCATCTGCTGGAGTGAGGAAGCAAGAGCAAGAGCTAAAAGAATATATTCCTAGAGGAATGTGGGAAATCGAGCCCACACCTGCTCCTTGTCTGCCTTGGCCTGCATGCTAGCGTTTGCTCCTTTCTCCACTGCAGTGCTTCCCTGAATACCAGTGGAGGTCACCGTGGTTTCCTGTCTCTTGGTCGAGCGTTGGCTCTCCTCCAGCTGCAAAAGGTTGAGCTGCAGTGGTGAACTGCACCGCGACTGGAACAGGGGTGGAGAGGATTGGTCCCGCCCACCCATTGACTGAGGGGTGGAACTCCGCGAAGGCCCCTCCCTCATTTCCGATTCTGCGGGCTTAGGTTGCTTGTCTGGTGGCGTGAAGGGGAATGGCTGAGCTGGAAAAGGGTTCTGTGTAGTGAACTGAGTCTGTACAGGAAACGTTGTTTGGGGTTGGAATGGACCCTGAGTGGGTGGGAACAAAGTCTGTGGAATAATAATAATAATAATAATAATAATAATAAATAAATAAATAAATAAAAATAATAATTGTTATTAATAATAATTTGTTATATTTATATAGTGCCTTTCAAGAATGCTTTACAAAATAGAGGACATCATAGACACAAAAAAAGAAAAAGACAACTGAAAGGTTGAAGGTCACCTGCTCGGGGTAGAAAGGCTGCCGTGGGGCACTTCCTAGCTGTGGGAACATGTAGTTGGGCAGCACAAGCGCCACCATGGGGGTGACTAGAGGGGCAGAGAATTGGGGCTGCATGGGTTGCATTGGGAAACGTGGGTCCTGGGTGCACTGGCTGTCCCCGAATCCCGAGAGTGGGGCGTCCACCATGGGTGGCATGGCACCGGTGCCCGGGTACACCGGGAGTGGGTATGCAGGCACAACGGCTGGGTATGCGATGGGAAAGGCGGACTGTGAGGTGTCAGAGTGAGACCATGAGGTCTGGTTCAGTCCCTGCAGTTCTTGCCTGAACAGCTGCCGCCGGTGTGAGAGGGTGCTGTCGGACAATTCATTCTGTTTCACACGCTTGGATTTGGACTTTTTGCTGCGGCCCCCACGGCCAGTGGCGGGTTCTGCTTTGCCCCCCTGCTTACCCACACGAGAAGGCCCAGCTGCATGGAGAGAATTTTATAAAAGAGGATGGTGAAATATGAAAAATGCTTTAGAAGATGTAACAAAAATTTTAATACAAATATTGGCTCCTTTACTAATTGCAAGCTAGACCACTGACAGTTAGAACGGGCCACAAATAAAATCTGGTGAAAAGGTAACATTAAATGCGCAACCTTGATGTCTGAGGGATTGTTGAAGTAAATGAATGAGTAACAATGGGAATTATTCTGACAGTAAAGCGTAATAAACATACTCCTAACATTTTTGTGCAGGGGAAGTGGAACCTGGATATGACAGGGAGATTTTAAGCAATTTGCCTGTATTTGGAATAGTTATGGACATTTTGGCACATGACTTTTTGCAATGAAATGGTTGGTCTACTAGAAAAATAAAAAATAAATTTGTGGTAAAAAGTATAGGCAGACAAACAGGGGTTGGCCACATGGATTGGCATCAAAACTGGAAGTACATAAATTTATAAAGATTGTAACCACAACTGCCTCAAAAAATTAAGAGATTTTATCAGCTCATAGAGTACCATGGGCTCTTACTCTTCATCACCATGGAACATATCAACTGTCAGCCGGTTACAAAATATTTATTTTTCCCAGTTTTATTGTCAGATTTCCTCGAAATGACAGCGTATTATGCCTTTATCTTATTTTGTTTTATTCTACATTTATTTACAATGTTAGGATCTTTGAAGATTTTATTTTTCTTTACTTAGTCTATCTTTAGAAATACAGTTTTGTCAAACTAAAAGCCAACATGTTGAGTCAGGGCTTACGCTGTCAGGGTGGCACTTCACCTACTCCCACTCTTTCACTGGTACATGGGCTCAGAATGTACTTATTTGGCTTTAGTAAAAGAGTGACTCTCATCCAGTAAATTAATGAGCTCTGTTAAAAATTGCTTTGCTGACCGAAATTTCCAGTGACGTTCTATGTGTGAACTATGCCTCCCCAGTTCTGTATATTTTCAGCTCCGTTGGCACAGAATGGAATCTAAATGGACTAAACTAAATGGAATCTGAACTAAATCTAATTTTAACTAGATTTAAGCCAATTGAACAGGACTGAATTGACCCGAAAGGTGTTCTCCTCACCATCGGACTTGGCCTGTCCTTTCTGCTTCTCCAGGTAGTCTGCTTTGAAAGCGTGAATTCCCCTCAGCTCCCTGAAGCGGTTGAGAAAGGCCTGCTCTTCCTTCTGTGTATGTGCTGCCAGAACCTGCTTGGTCAGGCCTAGTTTCTTATACGTCTCTCTCTCCTGGCTGGGAGGTGAAACTGAGGCAAGAGGGGCGGCTGGGGCGGTGCCTTCTGCTATGTCTCCGGCACTGGGGCCATCCTCAATGATTTCTGTGTGACAAAAACAGGACCATGTTCATGTTCATACACCATATAGATTAGACATGCTCATTCAGTAAACATCACACTGACTCTATATCTCCAAGTTTTTCACTGATTTATTACCAAATATGTCCATGTTCAAGAAAACATGCTAATCCAATGCTAATAATTATTTATTAGAATTAGAATAATTATTCTAGGTTTCATTTACTGAATAATTTCTTTAATTTATCCAGCGGCGCTTCAGTCACTTATGCCGCCATTAGTGGCAGTCGTATTGCGTTTACATTTTGATCACAACATTATACTGTCCCCGGTCACAGACGAGCATGTTATTGATGGTGACAATGGGCACAAGTATAACAAGCTAGCTAGTTGTGGAGAACCCAAGCAACATGTACTCTGTATTGCTAACCAGCTAACATCAGCTATCTAGTTTGCCACACTGGCACAAAACATTATAAAGAACTTATTACTTGGTTTGAGTAATAGCATCTATATACTAAAATACACTCACCGAACACTTTATTAGGAATACTATAGTAATACTGGGTAGGGCCTCCCTTTGTAGCCCATCCGCCTCAAGGTTCGACGCGTTGTGCATTCTGAGATGCTTTTCT
>JAOUQW010000021.1:7190047-7200051 GCA_028565825.1 Olivaichthys viedmensis
TTTCACTGTACTGTACTTGTATATGTATATGTGACAATAAAGAAGCTTTCTTTCTTTCTTTCTTTCTTTCTTTCTTTACGTTCATCCTATTAGATAAAAGGGGAAAGAGCCGAGCAGGTGGATGTGTTCAGTTGTCGCTTGGCTCTTTAGCGGCTCAGCATTCTCACAGACCAGCTATAAAAACACCGAGCTTCGAAAGGTTTTTCGTATCTGCTCACGATATGCGAACTTTTTACAGCAGACTATTTATCTTGATCAATAGTAACAGTCTCCACATTTGCGTTCACTTTCACTTTGAGGAGGTGCGGCGCAAGCGGCTGTTTGTGTCCATGTAGGCATATAAACCTTTGTGTTTGCTCAAATCCGATTTGTTTCTTTCACTTTAGAAGAGGGCAGGTGTACACTTGAACAACACCAACTGCATCAGAGAAAATTACACGAAACTACACAGCTGATGCCTTCGCGAAGATTTAAAGTGGAAGTAAGCACGTTCATTGTGTTGTTTTAAGATGCGGTAGATGATAAAATCAGTGATGTAATGGATGAGCATAGTTGTTGCCCTCTTTGGGTAAGCTATGAGGAGGTTTTTCCATTTTCTATTTTCAAGTCATGAGAACTTCAGGTAATACGAATCCAATCAAACTTGATTTAAAAAAAATAATAAATAATAACGTTTTGAAATTGTAGGCTAGTTGTTTCCTTTATGGCTTGCGATTTTAGTCTTTAATTTGCATATGGTGCGCAACAGTAGTGGTGTTTGACAGGTCGTTGATTTCACTCCATGCCTTTAATGATTTTGTACAGTCTGTAAGAGCATGAAGACAAACGGCTGCACTTTGTGGACCCCTCAGTATTCTGGCGCCTCTGATTTACTATCTCCACTTTCATCATCATCACCTGTCTTCACACATTTATTTATTTCAACAATCAACATGTGAGCTGAATTGGTAAAGTCATTATGTGATCGACTGGACAACAAACTTGCCTAATAATTATTTTAGTTAGGTGAAGTGTGAATTAAAAAGCATAACAAAGATCAGACTACAAGAGGATAGAAATTAAATACGTGAATACTACTACTACTACTACTACTACTACTAATAATAATAATAATAATAATAGTAATAATAATGGCCGAAGGTTTGTTTACGCCTTTCCAATACTCATGTTCGTAACTGGCAGATTGGTCAAACGCACAGGGTTAGCATAGGCATACCCATAGTTGACCCTTAACCTGGGCAGACAAGAAGAACTACAGAAAATACCAGAGACATGAGTGATTTAGAAAGTAGAAATGAGGGGGGGGAAACTAGAACAAGGCTATAAATTGTTGTAGACTGCAAAAACATAATTACGCAACAGAGACTATTTATAGCAGGGCTATTCAACAGCGACATGGTTTCAAACGGCCCATGGCGTATTTTTGTTGTAGGGCTCCGCGATGTGCTGCGCGCAAGCAAAATGGTTTCGGAGGAGGGCGCAGACAAGAAGAAAAAACTTGCTGAAATTAGCCGAGCGAAGCGGTTACTAAAGAGGAAAGAATGAATGATTGTGAATTGCTGAACGTTCGTTGTCACACAGCCACTGTGGAAAACGTAACAGAATGTCATGTTCTTTATTTGTCTTTTTGCGTTGCTCAGTGTTTCGTTCTGTCTCGTCGCTGTACGTGTGTAAAATATGTCATTGGTTTACATGCAATTCTCCGGCAGCAGACAGACAGACAGACACACAACGCTGTTTCAGTCCTGCAGAAGAAGCCAAACCTCATGAAAGCGCTCAGACCATTGAACCATTTGCCGTCGAGCTTCCTCAGAATGTTATTGCTGCACGATTGTGTGACGGCTGTTTGGTGTGTTTAGTAAAAGTTGAAATGTGATCATGCAATGCAGGGTGATTTAATGACTGCTCTGCGTTTCATGGCTGCTACTTGGTAAGCTTGAGTAGGACTTCTTGGTCTACTAGGACTACTAGGTTATCTGGTAACACTGAATTGTTCAATTTCGCAACCAGCCTCAATTGGCAAGCTATGTCACATCATGATGTCACTCTGACACCAAAAAATATGCTGAGATACAAAGTCAGTTGTCATAACGTGCTATGTCATTTCACCCCCGACAGTGTCATGACACAGCCTAATGTCGCCAAAAGTTTGTCACTTGACATAAGTGTTATGTCAACTTGACATCAAAGTAGACAAAAGCAACCTTTATGACAGCTGGTGCCTCTTGGAATAAGTGTTTATAAATGTTTATGTAGGTTTATGTCAGTTGTCATGAAGGGCTTATGTGTCATGTTGCCTTCTGAACATTGCCCTTCAGTAAAGTGTTACTGGTCATTTAAATGACTAAAAATAGAATGTTGTATGAATATTATATGAATGTTATGTTAAATGTGTCTTGGTGTTGTACTGGAATTAAACAACTTTATTTAATTGTGTTGTGGCGGTGATCAGATATTCAGAGCCATGAAGGAGCCAGTGTGTCTGATTAGCAGTGATTCTGAGGGACGGCTGTGTGTTACGAAAGAAGCTAAAGAGATTCTAGATGGGATAACTCAGCCAGTGATTGTAGTGTCTGTGGTGGGGCTCTATCGCACGGGGAAGTCTTACCTCATGAACCGCCTAGCAGGACAACAGACAGGTAAGAATCAACATGCGAAGAACATGGAATAACACATTCAGCAGTCAGGGTTAAGTTAACTAATACTGCTAACCCTAATACTACACGCTGAGAAAAATAGGTTTCTTCAAAGAGTTCTTTGGATAGTTAAGGTTTCTTAGCTTCCTAAAGTAGTTCTACTTGGAAGCCTCTCTGATAGGGAAACCCTCTGTAGGGTTCCTCCAGAGGGACAAACCAAAGAACCTTTAAAGGTGTTAGATGGAACCTTTTTTTCTAAGAGTGTAGTTATTATTTGGCAGATCGTTTATTTTACTCCTGACCAGCAACATTACAATTTAAAGGAATTTCTGCAAAATGTTGATCTCTGTCTCGACAGGGTTACAGTAATTTCCAAGTCTTAGAGGTTAAAATGTTGATGCACTGCTCTGCAGCCTTTAGATTTGGGCTATTTTGGTGATCACCCTTAGATAAATAAAGTATATTTATAAAATAAAGATAAATAAAGTATAAATAAATTTGGTAACACCTTATTTGGATAGTCCTCATTAGAGACTCTAAAAACGGTCAACAAAACATCTATAGATTGCTAACAACTTGTCACTTGTGACTGCCATTAAACAGTCGATTAACTGACTCTCAATGTCAACAGTTTATGGTTGTTTGTCTTGTCTTGTCCCTTTTGCTTTCACTTTATTTGGATATTCCAGTTTATGGCTGATAATTATTAGTAGATAATCTATAGACTTTTAATATGTCTCTCTATTGATTCATTGATTAATTAACTGTTTAATTGTTGAAAGATAAATAATCAGCTGTGGCATGGCAGTCTGTAGATGGTTTCTTGACTGTTTGTTGAGTGTCTAAAGTGGACTATCCAAATAAAGTGTTAACACAAATTCTATATAGGTCTTCATCATAAGGTTGGGAATTTATTTTCTATTACATGTACACTGATATAATATTACTGCAGAATATATAATGTGTAATAATATAGTTATATTTTCGTGTTTTTTTTTTTTTCAGGCTTTGCTCTAGGAGGCACCATTGAGTCAAAAACTAAAGGCATCTGGATGTGGTGCGTTCCACACCCCACTAAAACAGGACATACTCTGGTGCTGCTGGACACTGAGGGACTGGGGGATGTGGACAAGGTGATGACACCATCTCTATAGTATAACACAGTACCAATAACATCCTCTGTAGCAGCAGTATCTACAAAAATCCACCTTCTTCTCTTCTCATTATCATTATCATTATCCATTTATTTTGTTAGATGGTTCTGAGAACTTTATCATGACATTAGGGAAGTCCTAAACTTTCAATGTTTCTGGGTTTATAGCAATACTGGCATAATAAAAAAGATAAAAGCTCACCATACAACGATAAAAGGGTTTACACAAAGACCAAATTTAATGCAACTGATGCTGTATTTATGGGTAAAAGACGTGCTTCAGTGGGAAGCAATTACTTGAAAAATATCTTTTAATGCTAGTTTTTACTGATGTTTGAAAAAACCCCAAGTCAGATTTATAGACTGATGATATGTGTCAAGTTACCTGATCAAACAATCTCTTTTCAATGGTTTTTTCAGGGTGACGAAAAACATGACACCTGGATCTTCTGCCTGGCTGTACTGCTCAGTAGCACACTGGTCTACAACAGCCTTGGGGTTATAGACAACATGGCACTTGGGAAGCTACAGTATCCTTTAATAAACAACTGAGACGTACAGAACACAAACACACAAGACAGAGTTGTTCTCTTGAACAATGCCCCCTGCAGCTACGTGACAGAACTGACTGAGAATATCCGGATGAAGGCGCAGATGGGTAGTAGCCATGATCACTCAGAAGAGTTCATACGTGTCTTCCCCTCCTTCATCTGGACTGTGCGGGACTTTACGCTGAAGTTGGAGAAAAATGGCCAGCCCATCACAGCTGACGAATATCTGGAAAGTGCTTTGGTGTTCAAACATGGTGAGCAAGGACAGTTGCTATGGTGACCTATTATAATTGTATTGTCAGGGGAGAAAAATATCCTCTAAAACATTATATTCCTGAGCTACTGTGAGTCGCCCTGGAAATCCTGTAATAATAACTCACCGTAATTCACAATCAGGGGTGTGTTTCCCGAAAACGTTGAATCTTAGCGATTAACGAACAACTTAACGAAGGACGTACGTTACATACGAGCCTATTTTGGAGTGTTTCCCAAAAGCCTTCGTTAACAGTGATATAAAGAACGAGTTCCAAGTACTTCTTTGTTGACTTCGCTCTCAACCAAGTCTGGCAAAAAGCCGCACAGGTCGATTGTTTACAGTCGGTTCACAGGTAAAATCTATATATGGAGGTAAATTCTATATATGGATCAAGGATGGTTTACAGTCAGCTCACAGTCTGGAGGTAAATTCTATATATGGATCAACGACCGCAAAAGTATTAAATAGACACAGATAGACAATATTTTTAAATGGTGGATGACAAATGTTATCAACAATTTACAACAAAAATGGACAGTGATTTCCACAAAAAATGGCAAACAGGTGCTAAAAGTAAAGATGATGTTTACCCTTTAAAATTGGAATTAAGATAGACCTATATAAAGAGAGAGGTTGCAACAGAAAGAGGGTTCTATGAAGAAAAATATTAATATGAAAAGCAAAATTGGAGATTTATACAAAGCAAGTTGCTCTTAAAGGCACAACATAAAACGGCAACTCTGATTCACATCTCCACTGCTGGTGCATAATCATCATCACCTGTCTTCCCACATTAATTTATTTCAACAATCAACATGTGAGCTTAATTGGTAAAGCTATTATGTGGCCGACTAGACTACATACTTGCCTAATAATTATTTTAGTTAGGTGAAGAGTGAATTAAAAAGCATAGCAACGATCAAACTACAAGAGGATATAAATTAATTATGTGAATCATAATAATAATAATAATAAACCTTTTTGGCAAAGTGTTTTTTAACCAAAATTAGTGGCTATTTTGACGCAGAACTGCACGCGAGATCTAAATAAAGAACTTAGTGAATAACGAATGGGTCAGGGTACTCGTTAATTTACAAACAGGTTTATGTACCATTTTAGTTAAAAAGGGTTTCGAGAAACGCTCATTAATTAAAGAACACTCTTAAGAGGAAGTTAACAAAGTACTTAGCATTAGGAACCTTTTGGGAAACGCACCCCAGAGTTGTAAGAAAAGGTATGAATGCTAACCCTGCCCCTAACGCTAACCTTAATAACTTTTTCATACGATTTGAGTCATGCGAGTTGTTACGAATTTGCAAGTGTAAGACCATGTTGGTGATACCATGGACTATTTAGTATCCAAGTATTTTTATTTGATTTTTACCCAACTCTTGCTTTTGAGACAACAAATATTATCAACTTAGAATTCCAAACCAATCTTACACAAAATTTGTACGAATTTCTAAGTGTGAGAGCAATTTTGTTTGATTTCATACACTTTAAGTTGTAAGAAAAACTACCACTGTTAACCCCAAATTTGTGCAAATATTTGTTCATTTTTTGTCAGGGGACCATGTTAAGCATTTAAACCAATAAATAGTGTAAATGGGATATTTACCGTTTGCAGTTGGCAGTAGATACTGACATTTCAACTGTTACATCAACAAAAGGTCATGTCACTGTATTAGTAAAGATACACATCTTTGTCTCCTGTTCGCACAAAGAATTTAAACTTTAAAGACCTCTTTTTCTTGCAAATCTCTCAAGAGAGTGGCCTTGGCTCCACGCATCAGACATGATCTTATTGTGATTTAGGCTTTAATATGGTGAAAATGTCACATCCGTAATCTCAGTACAGGAGAGAAAGACAAAGACACACACACACACACACACACACAGAGAGATATTACTTGATATTAATTCCAGGCTATTCCAGTCATGTTTTATTATCTTATCTGGCAAGTACAGAACGTACAGTGGGTAATAATGAGGATGATAATTGTGATGATTATGTTGATAATGATCATTTGAGTAATGTTATACAACAGGTAATTATGTGAAATAGAAAAAAGGATGCCAGATTGCACGATGGTTATATTAATAATGACTGTGGTGATGAAGATGTCTCAAGATAAATTCAAAGGAATTCTAACGAGCGATCGAGAGTTCATTAGATTTCCTATGAACGCTAACCTGTCACATCCACACCTGTAAGCCAGGACCACAATCTCCAGAATCCCCCACGGGAGAGCGAGCGCACTTCCATGTTCCGCTTCTCCCGGCTTCTGATCTCCACCACCTGTCACAAGCACATCACCGTGATCACTCTCACCTGCACCCCATTACACTCCCTCTAAATAAGCCTCCCAGACACACACACCATTGCTCCTATGTTGACGGACGTACCAAGCGATTACCTGACTGCCTACCTGTGTTTAACCCTGACCAGAATGACCAACTCCCATACCATAGCCAAGAGCCTGCGCTTGCATCTTACCTGCCAGCCCAAACGTGACATAACCAACCCTAACCTTAGGCATTCATAATCTTTTAGAGCTGTCTCATGTGAATTATTTTATATTTTTTCCAGTCATGAGCCTGTTTTGCGGTTGCAAAGGTGGTAGAAGCAATAATGATGGTGATATGATGATGATGATGATGATGATGATGATGATGGCAGTGTTAGGAAGTAATAAAAGGCTGCATATTTCGCTGACTTTAATCATCTGATCAAGTTTCTCTGACATTTCTCTCTCTTTCACTCCCTCTCGTGAATGGAGAAATGCTTGCTGAGGTCTGATGTAGTGGCCTGGAGTGAGTCATTAAAGCATAGCAGAGTATGTGAGGTGAAATAAACAGAAGGAAAATGCAGAGCGTCCACTGCACTGGGTAATAAGACTGGATCCCGGAGGAATGTGCCCATATTCTGGACTTAATTAAATGAAAATAAAGGGATGGAGGGATACAGCACAGTGTTGAATTGGAATTGACTCCAACCTATAAACCTTACTACTGGAGTGCAGAAAAAAAGAATGAAGGCCTTTGCACACTAAAACAGATGCATCCTATTTGTTTAATGGATGGCGAGAAACGCATTCGATTCTGTGTGCAAGGGTGTCCGGCATCTGAAAAAAACACACCCTTTTTTACGGTAAAGGAATAATTATTTTAGATCACAGATCCCTAAAAGTGGTGAGCAGCAGTTCCAAAGATGAGTTTTCAGCCGTTTTGATGTTAGAAAGTCAGAGGATGAGAAAAGGCCTTTATTGGGCCCACCCAATTTTGCGGTGAATTCCATCGGCGGATTCATGTTCTTAAACTTGATTGGTTGCAGAATAATTCCGTATGTCAGTACAGCAATCTGATTGGCTTCTGGAAGTGCTGGAACCCCACATGCATCACTACAAGAACACTTTAGACTCCATATTTAACTGAAGATCAATTGGTCAGTCAGTTTTTAACGCATTCGAAAAAACGCAGAAATCAAACTGAGTTAGATTTAAAAAATGACACTGTGCAGAATGACATTTTCGGACATTTCGTGCAAGTTGCCATAGAGCATCACATGTTTATTTAGAATTTGTCGTAGTACGAATTGTTCATCTGTCAAAAAATAAACTTTAAAACTAAAACAGGCCTTTAAAAAGCCTTGCCTGTATTATTATTTTTTTGCCTTGCTGTGACATGGATTCATTTGCATAGTTTATTGCAGGTAATACAACAATAGAGAGAACGCATGACTAGGAAACCCAGGTAACAAACTCAGAACATCACTAACACATGCAAGACTTCAAAATGGACAAATCAAGGGGGTACCACTACACTGACAAATTAAACAAAAGGAAAAATGAGGACAGGTGGGAGATTTGAGTAACTATGGTAACAGGTTGGTAAATGGAGAGGAGGCCAATAGGGTCAAAACTTGTCTATGAGTCTGTGAATGTGACAATTGAAGTTAGCATGATAAGTCTATGTTCCAGCAATAAAATAATCGTTTCTACACTTTCACTGATACAGTGTGTCAATAGTACATTTCAGCTGTGTGTTATTTGATGTTTCATGATTGTGACATTTCAGGACACTGATTTCAGCTGACTGAATAAGTCACACCTATGTCTCACATCATTTTTGTATTTTGCTGTCTGTTTTTATGTTATTTATTTATTTATTTTTTGTGGTCTGTCTCTCATGCGTCTGTATATGTGTCAGGCTGTCTAGCGTTGTCCTGCCCCATGGATTTTTGCAGCTCAGCTCAGTTTGTCACTTCCAAATGAGAGTTTTGACATAACCGTCTGTTGCAAGTGTCTTTCCCGCTCAGATATTGTGTCTGTTTATGTGTGTGTGTCTTTGTCTTTGTGTGGGTGAGTGGCTGTTTTGCTTGGTCTCTGTGAAAAATCAACTTGTTATTTTTTAGACGCATATAATCTCTACGTCTAACATCTCACTTTATCCAATTACATCTTTTTAATGCGTAGGATGTATGGCTCACATTTGCTGTTATTTTTGGATAGATGTGTGAAACTGTCTGCCTCATCACAAAATAAATGAAAAGCAATAGTCCAAGATGCTAAGTTATATGTTTAAATTAAGAGAATGTATTACTCATCTTGCCTGATCATCACTATGCCACTGTAATATGTGTACGTGTGGGTGTGCGTGCATGTGCACATGATTCATTCATTCAAAATCATTGCTACTCCCTAATTTTGTTACAGTCAGTTGATTTACCGAGCATACATGACAAATTTTGCAATGACATCTTTTACACGCTAAATGCCATGGGTTTAAAACATTTTGTGTGTGTCTATGTGTGTGTGTGTGTGTGTGTGTGTGTGTGTGTGTGTGTGTGTGCATGAAACTATAATATATTCCTGTGACTATGATGTACAGTGGTTTTATTAAGGCTTATCCTGTTTGAAACATAGCTTGTTTTACCTATGTAAAACAGGCTAGTATCAAGTTTGTTCATGTAGAGTTTTCTGTTTTGTTAACTGGTGTATTGCTAAGATGGAGTTTATAAGATCAGGCTAATCTTTTCCTAATGCAAGCTATGATATTAGACCAGTTGCATCCACCTCACTTGTTATGAAGTCATTTAAGATATTGATGAGACAGCATCTTATCAGCAGAGTAAAGGACTCACTTGACCCATTGCAGTGTTCCTTTAGTGGGGTTGAGGATGCAATTGTTCCATTATTTTACTTACTTATCATAATAAGCACATAGAGGGGACCAGAACTCATGCAATGCTTTCTTTTTTTATTTATTTACTTTATTTATTGTTTGTTTTTTATGTACACCTTTTACAACTTCACTTATTTAAAAAGCACATACAGTCAAGCCGGAAAGTCTGCACACCCCTTTCACCTTCTCCATGTTTCATTACATTACAGATTTATTCTACAGTA
>JAOUQW010000021.1:7233649-7244991 GCA_028565825.1 Olivaichthys viedmensis
ATGGAGACCAACCACCCTATAGAGAACAACCACTCTATGGCGACCAATCACTGAAGACCAACCACTCTATGGAGCCATAGATCTTGCCAAACATGATACAGATGAGGTTGGAGGAAGTACAAGTTTATTTGTCCACTGAGCTTTAAGGGTGGTTACTCCAGAGGAACTACTGTATGTAGTTCTATTCAAGGTCATTGTATAGTGCTTTTAACAATAAACCAGGCACAACAATGTGTGCGCGTATTCCTAGTGCGTTTGTCAAGGGTTAGTAAAGTTAAAGAAGAGCATGGGCGAAAGTGGAAAAGCTTGCCTAGGGCACAAAATGTTAGGCCAGGCATTGCATGAACCTCAAAAACTTATTTCAATCCAGTGATTTATATCTTTCTCCGAAAACCGGACACACACACACAGGTTTGGGTTGATGTTTGTCTCGAATGCCCCCTTTGGCATGGCCACCATGGGTGACTCTACTGGAGGTAGAAGTCCACTAGTACTGTGTGGTGTCCAAAGTAATTTGGGTGGTCAAAAATGGTGAGAGATAGACAGATACACAAGTGAGTAATGAAATAAAATGCATTGGGTCTGCACTGACTTGGCCATGTGTTCAAATCCAAAGAGTTTATATAACTTTACAGCATAACAAATAAAACTGCTATACTTCTTTTTAATAGGCAACACCACAGTGAACTGTTTCTGTGTGTTAATTTGCAGGTCGTACCGCGTGGACAGCAGCGAATGAAGATGCCATAACCGATGGAGCTGATGAGATCATGGAGCAGATAGTACGTTCAGCTACGCAGAACCCACGAGATCGCACCCAACCACGCGAACGGAGGCGCTCACGCGCCAACCGTAAATCACGTACGTTCAAATATCAATACCAGCCAAATGGGAGTGGTAGTAAAACCTTATTCTACACTATATACAGATCTCTCTCTCTCTGTTGCATGCTGAGAGTTGGGCAGTGCGAGAGTGGTGGGCTGTGTGAGAGAGCGATGTCGTGTTGGAGAGTGTGTATTCTTTCTTATTTCCCTTTATTCTTGGGGTTCTTTTCTTTAATTCTGATTGTTTGTGTTCACTTTAGATCGTTTGCCGCTCAGTGCGGTGAGTTAAAGAGGCCATGGCGCCTCGCCCTGTGACAGAAACGCAGTCTTTGTCCCTCTCTAATGGGTTTAGATGCGTCCCAACTGCTGAAGCAATTATTGAAGACGTGCTTCTAGCCGTGGGTGAATTAGCTGTCCATGAACAAATATTTTCTGCTTCGTGAATGAATAAAGCAGTGGTCGTTTTTTTGAAGGATGAACATTTGGTAAATCGGCTAGTGGAAAGTGGTATTTGGGTGTTGGAGACTCTTGTACCGGTGTCTCCACTTTTAACACTGGCTACAAAGGTCACAATCTCGCAATGATCCGTCTTTTGTTTCTAGTGAGCTAATTGCAAAGGCGCTCAGCCGTTTTAGAAAGCTTGCAAGTGCGATAACACTGATCCCATTAGGCTGTAGGAATTTGGCGCTCAAAGACATCCTGTCTCTTAGGTGACATGTGTTTATGTTTCTGAATGATCCTAATAAAATGCTGGATGTCTCTTTTCCTGTATTTCACGGAGAAAACTCATACATGGTATATGCGAGTACCGAGAGGCAAGATTTTGAATGTGGTGATATTGGACATAAGCAGTTTGCATGCCCACATAAGATTCAAACTGAAGCCTAGGACACAGCGGGGCTACTGAGGTGGATACCATGGATAAAATCCCTAAGGATCCAGTTGCAGGTACATCCACAGCTCCGGAGGTGGCTCATGGTGGAGTGGAGGTGAGTGAGCGTTTGGTAGAAAATGGTTCTGAGGGTGATAAGCGGAAGCCTGGTCAGATTGACTCTGAAGCTGGTGCTCAGGTCAGTGGAGATGTCTATGGTGTAATGGAGTCGCAGTCAGGGTCAGCTGTGTCCGTAGAGGATGTCATGGATGAGGAGGACAGGCTGTCTGAAGTGTCTGATATCGGTTGTAGCCAGTTTAGCAGTGAAATGTTATATACTGGGGATCAAATTAACTCGTTCTTGGATGAAACCAAAGGTTTTTCCCTGATTTAGAAAAGTTTGTGTGTTCAATGTTAAAGGTGCAGAAAAGTGTGAGTTATGATGTTTTTTCGCAGCAGAAGCGGTTTTGTTTAAAGAAACATATAACCGCAATCCGAAAAGCTAAATCTGTGAAGTCTGGTACTAGACTCATAAAATCAACAGAAAAAAAAGGTGGTTTTAATCATTTTTATTTAATTTCAACAAAATGATATTATTTATAAAAGAAAATGAGGAAAAAGTGAAAGAATAAATGAAGATTTTTAAAGTACAATCTGAGTAACAGTGGAGTCGGTCAGAATTATAGAAGTATTGACGATACCTTCGATACTCTCAGGAAAGTGTATTGTGATGTAATATTGCGATATCGATATTATATCGTCATAAGTTCGAACGGGCATAAAAGTTAAGACACATCACAACTAAGTAAAGCATAGGCCACCTTTTTCTCGTAGAACTATAGGTTAGCGCTTGCCTTCCCAATCCAGCAGAACTACTGCTCTGCACTTAGTCTTTACTGTATGTATATATCCCTGTACATGCGCAGTCCCGTGGTGCTGTTCTGTCTCAGAGAGTACAGGTGTGTGTGTGAGTGGTTGTTAATCAGTCTAAGGCCCTCATGCATAAATGGTACTCTCAGCCAAGGTGAACCAATGTAGGTATGTTGGCACAGGATAGAGCAGATCTCAGAGTGTGACATGCTTGCTTTTATCATGTTGTCTTAAGTCGCACTTGAGGTGAAATAATCATGAATATGATTAATAGTTTGATCATTTGTTTGACTCGTTAATTAATTTCATGTCTGGAATAGGGCTGGATATGAAACGGCCTCCAAAAACTTTCTGGCTAAAGATCTGGAGGTGTCAGTGGTGGATCGATCATTTATGATTACTGGCGCCAACAGCGGCATCGGGAAAGCAGCAGCCATGGCCATAGCAAGGAAAGGTTTGTTTTTTACAGACACACAAACCGTTTCAGAGCAGATCTGAACAGACTCCTGTACTTGAAATCCAAGCAGCACACAGTTTACTTTTCCCTGCTTGAACACGCCTGATTAAGTTTATAAAAGATTATTTGATGAGTTTAATTGGATGTGTAAAATCGTGTGTACCGCAATTTGAGCACTAGTGTTTTCTATACACCAAAAAGATGTTTAGTGTTGTGCTGAAGCAGAAGGTCAAGCAAACCTAGAACCCTGGTCCTGCATACTGTCAATATACCACTTTGCTGACCCAAAAAGCAACGTTTAGTTCCTCCATCACTGCGACTGATTTTCTGAAGCAGAAACAACACTGGGGTCTGGGAATGGATTCACGTCAAGTCTCTGTGAATTCGATTTTCACAATCAACACATCCCACAAATCCAGGAGCAAGAGTTTATTTTGTTGAGTATTATTAACCCCTTAAACTGCCAAAAGCCGACGGTGGGTCCAGACCTACATTCCTCACTCTCTTAACTCCAAACCTTTCCTATTAGTTTCACTGCAGTTACTGAAAGATCCATAGTAGAATATTATGCTTTAAGATGAATAATTGAAAAATAAGATGGGAGTTTAAGGGATTAAAATGTTTTTATTGGACCACATAAGATACGGTTACAACTGTCTGTTATAGGATTCAGATACTTTGTGTTGTATGTTAATAGATAAGTCTCTCTTTCCTTTGTTTACAATGTTTATGATGAAAGGTTCAACTGTAAATGATAATAAATGCCGGTCATTATCATGAGCTAAGACAACTGTGTTAGAGTAAGGCAAACGTGAAAATGTGTCTTACAAAGTACTGGGACTAATATCTGGATTATGAGAATTATTCCCAGAAAGGCTCTGGGCCCAGTTTCCCAAAAGCATCGTAAAGTTAAGATTATCTCAACTGGTAGAGAGAGTGTTTAATGTTGTTTAACGATGATCTTTGTGCTGCGATGCTATTGGGAATCTGGGCCCTGATTATCTTCATGTGTGTCTCTTTCCAGGTGGAACTGTCCACCTAGTCTGCCGTAATAAAGAGCGGGCCGAGGCAGCCAGAGAGGAGATTGTCAGAGAGAGTGGTAACACTGTATGTATATAAAATCTCCACATTAATAAGTTCAGTTCAAAGTAAAACAGGCCTTAAGAGGATACAATTGTTGACATGATGAAATATTGCTTGAGGTTTTAAACAGATGTTATAATCTGTCAAAGTTCTGATTATTCATGCAAGAGTTTATGAAAAGCACAAAACTGGGTAACGTTAGCTTAATCTTTTACATCATTGGCTACCACCCTGTAGTAGACTCTTTGATCATCTCATCATCGAACATAGCCTACTGTTTGGAAGAATTTTAATGTTTGTGTGATTGCCAAATCAGCAGTTCTGAAACTTCCATAAATTCTGTAGATTTTGTCGATAGCAATTTCCCAGAAAGCACACAAACCTTGGCACAATGTGTACAATTTACATCCCAACAGTGTAACAAGCAGCTCGTTTGCTAATTGGGAATTTGTTGCCACATTTTATGATCACCTGCTCCCTCCAGCCAAACTTTCACACCTATGTACTTTTTCCCCTACTGGTTAAATGTCCATACTTTATGAGCCTCAAATTTCCTTCTGTGCTTAATCAACATGACCTACATTTTTGGAGCATCATTTAGCAACATAATATGACTTACTATAGTCATTAGTGGAATCAATATTATAACTTGTCTAAGCAACAAGAAACAGAATAGAAAGAACTTGTAGTTTTAACAGTGATCAAAAAACGTCTCTAAATTAGCAAATGATTTGCATGTTACATTTGTTGTGGGTTGCATTTGTACAGAAAATGCACTTATATTTTTTCTTGGTGTATTTATGGACAAAGGTATCTCAATAATCAAAATAAAAAAGGTAATTAAGATTAAGAAGGTTGTCAGTTCAAATCCCAGGACTACCAGAGAGCCACTGTCGGGTCCAAAAGCAAGGCTTATATATATAATATGCTTATATTTTTGGACATCACCATAATGTTGTGCAAGCAGCATCATAACAATGGTGCTGGAATTACTAGGTCCAGAGGCTAATAGATCTTCTGATTTTAGGAAATCTACATCCACCTGCTGGACCTGTCAGAGACACACAAGGTTTGGGAGTTTGCTGAAGCCTTCAAGAAGGAGCATTCGTCTCTCAATGTTCTGGTACGAGACATGGTGAATCACTTGTGAGGAAAAGAACATGATTAAACTTTGATTATTTGGAGTGCTAGTGTGCATCTCCATCTAAAAGGATTTTGGGAGTTACAAAACAATACACACTTTTATAGCAGCCCAGTCAGACTGATGACAAGTTCTTCTTATTTCATGACATTTGAGCTGAGGGGTCAGACTGCTTTGCGCTGATCTAACATAAAAAAGCTTAACACAAATACAACTGAACTGAATCCATAACATATCACACTAAAACAGATGCATGGCAATTGGGAACCTCCTCTTGGATATGTAGACGCAATTACTATAGCTTGATATTTTCATGCTTGGGGGCAGCAGTTATAAAAGACATATACTCACACATCTGCCAAACCATAAATGCCGCTAAAGTGTATTTCCTCCTCGGTCTGTCTCAGATCAATAACGCCGGCTGTATGGTGAACACGAGGGAACTAACCTCGGATGGTCTGGAGAAGAACTTTGCTACCAACACTCTGGGTAAGATTCAAATTCCAAAAAAACAAGAACAAAGCATACACCACACAAACACAACATAAGCTGTTAAGCAAAATTAAGCTTGACTGGTAATATTCCATTTCCCAAAACCTAAACTCATACCTCAACCACTTAGACAAGTTTAGTAACAACTGTGCAAAGGTTATTAACAATTGTAAGTCATCCATAACTGAGCAGAAATCTTGGTAACACTTCACTTAAGGCCTGTGTTCAAACCTACATAAACTCTTATCCCAACAGGAGGCAGCTGTTTATACCCTGGCTGTAAGGGTGTAGTAAAAGTTTAGTGCTCAAAGTGTGCAACTTACCTCTGCTTCACACCTGATGACACAATGTGACTCTCATATTACTCTTTTTTTTGAAACCCCATTTTTTCCAAATTTGGTCAATGACAATTCCCCCCCACTAGCTAGTTTTCCCCTTTTGCACGACAGCTACCAACCAGGGAGGGTGAGTGCTAACACAAGGTTCCTCTGAGACATGTGCAGCTCTTCCACCTCATGTTTTCAAACTGCTGCTCATGCAACATCACAGGAGAGCTGAACACTTGGAGGAGAGCACTAATTGCCCTCTTCTGCATACATGAGCTCATAGACGCCCGCAACTAGCTAGTGTCTCTCTGATTGACAGGGGGGAGAGTGTAATGCCATCCCTCCCACCCAGAGAGCAGGACAATTATACTATCTTGGACTCTCAGCCACGGATGGCTGTGGCATCGTCGGGATTTGAACTTGCGATCCCCCGACGAAAGCTCCACTCGGGAGGCTTTTGTCTTGTTTTTTTAACACGTTTGATAGTTTGTTTTCATAGCTTGTTAGTTTATTGAAACCTTCTCGCATTTTTTTTTTCATTTCATGACTATGCAACGTTCTGCAATGGTACAGTGTTGCCTGAAGGTAACATTCGCTCAAAATAAATTTGTAATGTGTTCCTTTTTAATGTTTTTAAATTAGATCCTATGTCAAAGCTGAGTTAACCGTGGCTCTGTAAAAGGCTGTCTTTGTTCAGGTGTGTGTACAGTACTGTCTTGTCTTCTTCAGGTGTTTACATTCTCACAAAGTGTTTAATTCCTCTGCTGGAGAAGAGCACAGACCCCAAAGTGGTGAGAACAAGCTTAGTCATATTTAAAATCAAAGCTTTTCCGCTTTGTTACTTTAAAAGAAGCAGTAAATAAAAGTGTCAGTGCTGTTACATCAAGGATTAAGATATGCTTGTCATACCTGTAATTAGGGTATTTTTAAACTTCCCTCTATATATAATTTAAACAGCAGTTAAATCAATTGAAGAACATTGTTTTGCTGTCCCAGATCACTGTGTCTTCAGGAGGTATGTTGGTGCAGAAACTCAACACAGACCTGCAGACTGAGAGGACAGCGTTTGACGGTACAATAGTCTATGCACAGAACAAGGTTTGGAAGTATAAAGTTACATTTAAATTGCATTTACATCTAGAACCCTTGAGTTACATTTATGTTGAGTTGCATTAAAGGTGAAATGCTTATTGATTTTAATACAATGGTGTCTAGGTCTGCTTCAAACTACTTTATATTTTATATCCTTTTTTCCCCCCAAAGATTCATTAATAATATACAGTACTGTGCAAAAGTCTTAGGTACCCAATTTTTTTAATATACATTTTGGCTGTGTTTATTTGATGTCTTCTGCATTAGTGTGTCATTAAAAAGAATTTCCAAACTTTCATTTTCCAAGAAATTTATTTAAGTCATTAAAGTCATTAAAGAAAGTAAGATATTAAGTAATAGACCACTTTTTAAATAAAAACATAATCAAGGCTGTCTGGGATTTCACCTGCAGAGACAAAAACAAGTGAGAGCCAAAGTCTGCAGAAGAACTGTGGCAAATTCTTTAAGATTCTGGGAACAACCTACCAGCCGATTTCCTTATAAAACTGCACGACAGTGTGCCTCAGATAATTGATGCAGTTCTAACAGCAAAGGCTGCTCACACCAAAAATGTATTTGCTTTAGTTTTTTTTTTTTTACTGTTTACTGCTCTTTAAAGTATTTTTTTAATATTCAGGAGCTTTTAATTTCATTATTTTTTAAAAGCATTTTCACTTTACAGAATGTCAATACATGTGCCTATGACTTTTGCACAGTACTATATGTATAAATATTCTACATATTGCATCTCTGTTGACAAAGATACAGAACCAACAATTACATCAAAAGAGACATTTTAGAGAAACTGCACATGGAATGTAAAAATGTATTAAAATGCTTATTTCTGCGAGTCAGCTTGCATAATGGTTCTCTACATAAGATATAGTCTCAGAGCTAAGATACAGTAACACACACCGTCTGCACACCATCTTACCCAAAGTATGTAAATCTTACATATTATTCTGTTTTATGTGGGTTTATGAATAATGCATTACCTATAAAGTTAGTCAAGTGACGCAAATGGACTGCACACAGTCCTTAATTGGAACACCTTAGATACAGAATAAATAAAATACCATTTCTGTCTCCCATTCGGTTGATGCTCAGAAGGTAGAAAACATTAAGATGAAGAGAATTGCATTACTTTTACTTTCTATCAATCATGTTAACGAGGGAAAATGTCACGCTGCCTGGTTGGATGTGCTGAATGTAAGAGAGAAAAACGCTTCTGTTCTGCTCCAGGCAGTTGCCAAGCAACAGGTGGCCCAGAGTGCCACGGGGCGACTGCTGGATATCACAGAGTAATGATGATGACCTTTATCCAAACACTCACTCTCAACCTTTCTCTGTGAAATGCGAAAGATCACAGCCTCTGTGGATGTGCATGTCTCCCTTCTTTAGAGGCAGCAAGTGGTAATGACGGAGGTCTGGGCTAAAGCGCATCCCAAAATCCATTTCTCTGTGATGCACCCTGGCTGGGCAGATACACCAGGTAGAGACAAACTTATAACACTCTATTAATAAAAATGTTTCAATACAACTATAATTGATTAATATATCGTCGCTGTCCAATGAAAAACATGTATCTCCACTTTTTGCGTTTTTACTTTTTATTATATATAGAATATGGGCAAAAACCTCCATCTACCCCACAGCAGCTAACATCTAAATGACCAATGAAAAGCTGACAAATCACACCGTGAATTTCGGATTATTATTGTGTATGATTAATGATAAGAAAAAGTGTTTTTTCGTGTTCCTGAAATATTGGAATTTTGGAGATACATGTTTTTCATTAGACAGCTACGTTATATAATTAATAAAATAAATAATAAATAATAAAATAAATTTTGCCATTATAGACATGAGGAATTGTCCATTATAAATTCTATATCGTAGACTGCTCACACAAAAGTGAACCCCCACAAAAGCACATAAGAAGACAGAAAACGCATTTGTTCTGTCAGTCAGCCGATTATTTCTATTACTAAAACATTGACGTAAAATTTATAAGGGAAAGTAAAATCTAATAGTATATCATTAAGAAATGTCATTGTGCTGCATGGTGCTGGTGCACACTTGATTTTTAAAGGGGATGAGAGGAGTTGATTTAATTGGTTATTATCTAACCACACCGCTTGATAATGTATTAATTCTAAACCTGACACGTTTTTACAATTACGCAGCTCTTCCACCTGCACAGGGACTGATCACGGAAATACCAAGAATATACAACACTGTGATCACATGCTTCATTTTTGTTTGTGCATTTTGATCTAGAAAATAGGGCCCTCAAACTGAAACAAAGGTGGCATGATGATTTATTTAGATAATCAAGGTGAACATGCTATCTGCAACATAGCAGTGTATAAGATTTTGAAGAGCTTCTTCTTGTTAAGAAGAGAAGAAGAAATACATGTATGAAGGTATTTCTTCTTTATATACAATGCACACTGGTACCATTTAAAAAGAATCACTTAAGAGCCGTCATTAAAAAATTGTTTGTTTTCCCATTCAGAACCACCAATCCCAATCGCACCACCTCAGCTGACCGCAGTGGGCGCCACCTATCTGTGGATCCAGCTCAATGCTAACTCAATCAACGGCGACGGCCCCATCATTGAGAAGGAGGTGGAGTACCGCACCATGTCTGGAAGCCTGATCGACAACCAGCCCGTGGATAAACCGAACCACAAGATTGGCCACCTTGACCCAGACACTGAGTATGAGATCAGTGTTCTTCTCACAAGACCCAACGAGGGCGGCACTGGAGCTCCAGGTCCACCACTGCGCGCCAGGACCAAGTGTGCCGGTGAGTTCCTAAGTTCCTGTTACTACGGAGACTCAATGTGTTTTATTCATAGATATAACTACAGTTCTACGTCAGGGGTGATTAGTGAGGTAATGAAAAAGACTTCCCTCCTGTGAGGTTTAAATCAACAGCAAATTGAAAAACATGTGTCTCAACAGGGAGTTCATCCTCGTTCTGTCTGGCAGGAAGATGATTCTTTGAGACTACAACAACTCTTTCACTGTCCATTACTTATAGATATTCAGGGTTTGTACAAAAACTTGAAAGTCTTGTAATGAGCTTAATTTTAAATACACAACTGGAAAATGCTTGATTTTATCATAATAAGTGGCCTAAATAACGTTTGGTAGAAAACTTTCATAGTCATGTCATAGTTTCAATATTTTGCAACGAGTTAAGTTTTCCTTGTGTGTATTGTGTGCTCACTGAGCTTGCAGTGACAAATGAGTTCTCCTGATTTAGTTGACTATATTAGCACAGGACATTAAACACTAGAAGGTGACAGGTTCCGTCTACAAGTATAAAATGCTTACCTGCTCTTGACATTTATAATTTGTGCCAAATAGCCTACGAAGGCTAGTTAACTTTAGTTAACTGTCACGATTGCGGCGGAGACAGGACACAAGCGCATGCCATTTTAAACAACATATAACATTTATTTCTACTAAACTAAACATATACTCGACATGACAAGCAACGTAGACATAAAACAATCAAGGACAAACTGGACGGGGAACATGAAGGCTTAAGTACATACACTGATTACTCACAAACGACACGCAGGTGGATAGGATCACATCACGGGACATGGGCAACTAAACAAAACCAACAACAGCGAGTGGTCGTGCACGTGGCGACCATCGCCATGGCGACCGCCACGCTATGTCCCGTGCACGCTGGCTGGAGCTGCGGTGCACATGACAGAGCCCCCCCTCTACGGCGCTGCTCCCACAGCGCCCAAACAGGCAGTCCAGGGGAAGCCCCGGGCCCGTGGGGACAATGTCCATGTCCGGGTGGTGGCACGGAGGCCAGCCCCACGCTGGGACCCACCCACCCCCAGCGCAGCCAGGGAGCAGCGCAATGACGGGCTCCGCCTGGGCAGAACGCAGCACGTCCTCGTCCCCAAAGTCCGGAGGTGGAGCAACGACGACCTCGGCGGCGTCAGAGAGCCCCTCCACACCTCCTGCGGCGTCGGAGAACTGGGTTACGGCATTTTAAACAACATATAACATTTATTTCTACGAAACTAAACATATACTCGACATGACAAGCAACGTAGACATAAAACAATCAAGGTCAAACTGGACGGGGAACATGAAGGCTTAAGTACATACACTGATTACTCACAAACGACACGCAGGTGGATAGGATCAC
>JAOUQW010000021.1:7248371-7271584 GCA_028565825.1 Olivaichthys viedmensis
AGTCCTAGGCATAAACTGTTTTTGGGAAGTGCAAGTCTTTAGGGTATCCATATGAATAGAGTATCCACAACAAGAGGCGAGTCAGACGTTCAGAGAGCTCAGATGAAGAAGCAGGAGGAACAGGGCAGGAGCAGATCATCAGGCAGGTCCGGATGGCGAGACGAGGCACAGCATGAGATGTATTGGGATAAGAAACTAAAATTCTACATACCTAGGCAGCCTCCTCCAAATAGAACATAGAGGTATTGGTGATATTTTGAAGTGTCCATAATATGTGTGTATATTGCTGTATATTGTATGTCCGATTATCAGCAAATGCTTTACGTCATATTGAAACATATCCCTATAGATGATTATACTAAAACTGTGATCTCAGCTTTCAGGATCATAAAGCCAGACAGTCTGGCCACAGAGAACCAATGTAATTAATGTAAGGTAATAGTCCTATATTAGCTACACAATTAATGCTTAGCCATGTGTGCTCTGGTTATATTGGCACTCATCATTCACATTCTCATTCCAGTGGATTTAAATGGGGTGATAAATAATGCATAAGAAACAATATCTCTCTTCCCACATCAGCTGGGCACTTACTAGTCACGTATTTCTAATTATGCATTGGTTGCTGTGTACATATCTACACAGTTAAGATACAAATGCACATGCAATACAGGTATTAAATAAGAGCGGCACTCCTAAAGTAGAACCAGTAACGCAAAGCTATACCTTACACATGGGCTTCAGGTTTCATCCCTGAGGAAAGGATGGCGGTGCCATTCTCGCCATCACCACAAGGCAAAATGCCAGCCAGTCAATAAGGACTGGATTCACGAAGCCTTTTCTGTGTGCACTGTAGTTCTCAACAGTATTCCATGCTTAGCTACTGATGAGTCAAAATTGCGTCACTGGGAATTAGTCATGGTAGCCCTGGACAAAAGGGGACAAAATGAGCAAATAAGATGCTCTTAAATTCTTAATGTTCATGAAAGAAAACACACACACAAAATAAAATTGATGCTCATATTATTCATATGACTTTACTGAGCAATATAAGTTTTGTCAAATTATTTTTGTTTTATTTTTTAAACTAAATTACTAGTTATTAGGACTCTGGTATAAGGAAAATATCCACTTTCTTTCAAGTAACTATTCTGGGAACTGCTGTGCAGACAGTTTAATTTTAAATTTAAATAGATTAAGATTTTTAACCTGTTTAGGTTACTTGCATTTTACTTGATGTACTCAGGTGAATCTAGAACATTCTACTAAAGTACAATAAGTCCATTCTAAATGAAATAAAACAAACACTTCATTGTGCTTGGCTGTCTAAAGGTTCCGCATTTCTTACTCGTGTCATAGGAAGTGTAATGGGATAAAAACAAGTAAATGTTTTATTCAGCTTGGGCACAGTTTTTTTGTGTGTCTGTGAAAGACTGAGCCCATAAAACCATGTAAATAGCACATAATTAGATTCATAAGGTTGTCAAACAATTTTTGCAAAGCACATTCTAAGAATTCGAGCATTAAGTGGTGAAGTAGGTTAAATCTTACAGTAAAAAAAAAAAAAAAATATTACATTGGAGCATCTTTTTTACTGTAAGATAGTTGAACAACTTTCATGGCTAATTGAACAAAAAAACACTTGTCCTCCAATTGTCAAGAATTCATACAAACCAAAGGTGCTTGTAGAAACAGAAAAACATTCTCTTTGCACAGTGCTTCAGTATTTATACTGGCTAATGTTTGTTGGTATGTAAATGATCTGAAGGTGTCCTATTACACAGTCATGTACAGTGTTTGTGTACTAGTGGTGAAGCAATAAAAAGGCAAAGAGGGATAAAATTACGTGTATGACTTCAGCCAAAGCTAAATATGGAGCAAAAGAGGAAAATTCCTATTGGCCAATCCTGACTTTTGGCTCAAAGAAACCTTCTCTGGAGCATGTATGGTTTTAAAGTTCACTGCAACCGATAAGTTCTGCTGTGTACCACTACAAAAAATAAATAAAATAAAAACAAATCCTGTAAATGCAGCAATATTCCCAGCTGAATTCCTCCAATTATTCCTTCTCCTGTAATAAACAGAACCTAGGAAATGGTGGCAGTAAATTTTGGTTTCTCCCATATGGTGGAGAAAGCACTTCTCTACCGCTTCTATAATAATCATATGGTCTCTGAGCTTGAGAGAATTGCTTCTGCACTCTGATTTACATTAATCAGATTAATCTATTATGTAGATAGACAGTTCAGTTCACACCGTTATTTCATTTAAATACAGGGTTCAGCATCTCCGTCTGCAGTAGCTGCATCTATTTAATACACTGAAGACGGAACTATGACGCTGTCCAGAGACCATGAGTTACCACGGAAACCTCAAGAACATGGCAGGTGTTTCAATATCAACATTTTTATTATTTTTTTCCAGCAACCCTCATTTTGCTGTTTTGTTTTTTGTTGTTTTTAGTAATTTATTTTCTTTTTTTACAATAATGAAAGCAAAAAATGTGTGGTGCATTCACATTTTCCAGAGGGATTCTTTTCCTTTGAACAGCAGTTTCTACACAGATAGACCAGTGAAGAGCTTGAAGCTGGATCCATCGATGGCTGAGATCCATACAGGAGTGCAACTGGTGGCCTAATCAAAACATCTACAACACTTAATGGATTTTTTTTTAAATTCTGTTTGCTGTTTATTTCTGATCTTGTGTTTGTTATTTGTTACTTTTGTTCTGGAGAAAAAGGTCGGCTTCCAGAATTCATCTGTTAAAAGGAACTTCCCAGTCCATGCGAACAGTCTTTTTTTTTTTTTTCTTTCTTTTTTTTCCTCGCTCACTCACTCCTCTGTGCGGGTCCTCGTCTACGCCACATAGGTGTAGACTTTGCGATCCTCTGGGGTTCGTGCCAAATATTCTCTCTCTATAAGTCCTTCAATGCGCTTTTTAATCACCACTGGACTGGGCAGGAACCGCGCCCTTAACTGCTGGGTCACCTGATGGAAGAGGCAACAAATCAGACAATTAGGAATGCATAAAAAACAACCAATCACACACTACAAAGAGCAAGAAACTATCAATATGAACATGAATAATAATAAATAAACTGTAGAACTGTCTTGCACACACCTCTGCTACAAGTACATTGTGCTGCATCTTCTTCCTAGATTTCATGATGCGTACAATAGCAGCCTCGATTTCGTGTTTCCGGTCGTCATCCACTTTCTGCCGTGTCTCTTTCCGCTCTGGGTCCGACTCCCCCTGTTTAGCAGCAACTGGAGCACAACGGTAAATTAATACAGGTGTGCCAAAAATAACCACACAGCATGACACCACAATGAAAAACAAACCCAAACGCCGATCTTTAAAAAAGTCACCCACAACTTAGATTTGAAGGCCGTAATTTCCCCCCATACTAAAAATTTAATTGCTTGACGTTGCAAATCGTCGCTGTCCAATGAAAAACATGTATCTCCACTTTTGGCGTTTTTTCCTTTTTATCATATATGGAATGTGGGCAAAAACCTCCATCTACCACACAGCAGCTAACATCTAAATGACCGATGAGAAGCCGACAAATCACACTGTGAATTTTGGATTTATTGTGTACGATTAATGATGTGTTTTTTTGTGTTCCTGAACAATTGGAATTATGGAGATGCATGTTTTTCACTGGACAGCGACGAAATATCATTTTTGTTCCATTCCATCACTCAACAGGCCTAAAGTGTTCAAGTGCTGATTATCTGACTGGGAAGCGGGAAAATAACAAAAATTTGGACTTGTGGAAACGGTCTATATCCTCTCTCTGACTAGATTACAAGGCTGAAGTAGCAAAAAAAAAAAATAATTATTCCCTAAATTTGACACGGACCTGATTTTTTTGAGCCACGTGAACAGAAAAAAAAAAAAATTATAATAATATTTCCAAATTAGAATTGAGCCACTTTCATAAGTGGTCCTAGATCAAACATATCAGATACATGCCCATGCTACTGTAGTCTGAATTGTCCCACTTACTCTCACAGTAATAGCAGCCTTATTTGTCTTACCCTAATCATGAACAGCTGACGAGCTGTCAGCAGACCTCCAGAGTAAATGCTTTAAAACATGACGACTTGTGCTGCTAATTTGTTCATTCTATTGTTACTGCAACGATGGATTGTCTCACAAATATGCCAGTTTTGTTGTATATGATTTTCAAAATGTGCCCACGAGTCGTTTTAGGGCAGAGGTCGGTTCAGACTAATGACAGATGTGCATCATTTACAAACACGAATGTAACCGCAAATCAAAAAGTTTAGAAAGAAGACTTTTAAATGTGAATGTAGCCTCTGTTCGCCACCTTTTCAGCTGCCCCCTTCCTCTAGCAGTGATAGAAGTGTGTAATGGCGCTACCTGTCTGGATTTTGACTCTATGCAGTTTGGAGGTAAACTGGTCGTTGACTGTAAACATGTGGCCATTCTCAATCTCTTTGCTCTTTGGCTCCTTGGTGAGCACTCGCTGTGTGGGCTTCCCGCACGCCAGAGACTGCAGCGCCCGCACCAGCTCCCGCTCCGGGATGTCCGTCTCTTGCTGGATCTCCTATGGATTAAAAGGTGAAGTATTTGAAGTAATTAATAAATGAATAATGCTACTACTATTGAGTATTATTAATTAGTTATGTATTTAGAGTTAGATTTATTTGGTAAAAAATTATTTTTTCTTCCCCTCAGTCACTAAAAGACAGTAAAAGCGGCACTGCTGTACCTCAAAGGTGCACTTCTCTCTGTTATTGAAGAGCATGAGGATGGTCATCTGGAAAGTGGACACCTGCAGTATGTGCTTTCTTGTGTTGGAGCCTGTTACCTGTGCACCTCCTACACCCAGCTCTGACCCATCCTCCTACCGAGATATAGAAGTGGAAACACACAGCTATCATAATCAAACGACTTGATTTCAAAGACGCTTTAGGGACAGTGCTTGTTCAGAAAGCACTGGAATCAATAGCAGCTAAATGTCAGTGGTGACTAATGCCATAGTTACAACGAATTTGTCTTATGTTTTTGAAAAACATGAAGAAGAAAAAAATAATTAATTAAAATATCCTGTGCACCTTAAATTTAGGATGTTTGGTATGCAAGTCAGTGCGTGTTACCTTTTTAATAGACCCATAGAAGGTGGCGTTGAGGTCTGCTGAGCCCATGTGGTGCTGCAGTGTGAGCTGCCGGCCGCTGTGCTTGGCCAAGTAAAACCTGCACGCAACACACTGTTTACAGAGCTAATACAAAAGCTGTGATCCCTTTATACACACATTCTCCAAACTAGGTCGTTCTAAAGGATCACATCTGCAGGGTTGATTCAATTAACAGTTGGATTGATAATGAACCGATGAGTTCAGTCAGGTTAGCGCAAAGAAAACACCAAGCTGTGCAGTACATCAGCTTTATCCCTGCCATGCTCGTGTAGAATCTTTAGAAAAATCGGTGTCTACTATATTTAACCACTGTGAACTAGCACAGAAGGCTGTATCGTACCTTCTAAAGACCTCAAAGGCGTGCCGTGGGGAGTGAGGGATGTTACATTTGGGCGTGGCCGACTGCGTAGGCCAGTATCCTGTAGTCAGAACTCTGACTGTGAGATCAACACCACCTAGAGATAACTGAGACAAGAGAACACGGACGCACCATAATTACTGCTGGAACAGCAATACAACATACAGGTAGGTCAACATTTGTCTAGGGCTGTCACGGTTTCGATTTCTTTTCTCAGTGTGTGTGGATGTGCAGTGAACAGATAGTCACGATAAGGTAATGGCATAGCGATTGAGATGCATCGTCATTTTTCCACCCGTATAGGGACAAATCCCGTCTCCTGTGCTGCGACTGTCTAGCAGGCCAATTGGACATTTGAGAAGTGTTCATGTCACTGTACTAAAAAAGTGGAACGGGAAGCGCTGCTGATTTTTTTCTGTCCCACCCATACTCTGACTAATCCCTGTTGTTCGATATTTGTCTCAACTCATTGGCTGGTAATTTGTTTTTACTTCGCTGTTGTATTTGATCTTGTTTTGTATTCTGCCTTGGTATTGCATGGGTGTTATTAAGCACCTCTGAAATTTACAGTCAGATGAGGCATTTTTATTTATTTTTTACACCAAATACAAAAACAAACAAAAAGTTTGTTCATACAGCCTTTAAAATCAACACTCAGATTACATGCTTTTTTTTCTTTTTTTTTTATACAAAAGAGATTCATTCATTTAGATTTATTCCAGCAGGCTACTTGACGAATTCCCTTTCTTTCCCCCTAAAGAGGAAATTGTCACTGTTCACATGAAAATAAACTGACATTGTCAAAACGTATTCTAAAAGATTCTTATCCTTGAGTTGTGTTTTCTTCTTTGCACTATTAAGTAAGTGCTAGCTGTGTGTTCTGCGTGTCTATTCTATGTGTGTATTTACCCAGATAAGTCCAGAAAAAGCTTTTTATTTTCTGTTACCTGGTCAGTTTGATGGTGGTCTCTTACCCCTGTGGACTGCAGGTGCTGCCGGAACTCGTCCATGGTGGTGTTGGAGATGCTCATGTCCCTGAACATGCCTTCCAGTTTAGAGGTGAACTGACAACCACACTCCGTCTGCAACACAGAGACGGCGTGTGTGTGTGTGTGTGGTGAGGTCATTGACTGAAAAAACCATGTGTGTGTATGTGTGTGTAAATGTGTTACTGACTGTGCTTTCTAGCTTAACTGCTCAATACAAAAACACCACCAATAGTCTGGTTTTGAACAAAAAAACTAAAATACACTTTACGCAGAAAAGAGCAGCAGCGTAAAAGAGATGAGAGAACAGAGAAAGCCCTGTACCTTGAGCTTGGAGATCATGTTTTTCTCCGAGTCGTCGGAGACGCTCTTGTTCGTGAGAAGCCTCCTGGCCAGGTGCTGTTTGTAGTAACGCTCAAAAACGTCCTTCTCCTGCATGAACCGGAACAGCACCATGGCCTTATCTAGGATTGACTCAACCTCCTGCTCAGTCAGCTACAACACACACACACACACACACACACGTTGCTATTACCGAATCAGAATCAAAATCTGTTTTATTTGCCAGGTATGTTACACATACAAGGAATTTGTCTTGGTGAGTGCACATGTAATATACCAAAGTACAAGAAACAGATATGAGAGTAAAACCAACCTAAAATAAATAGAAGTACAATGGAACAGCGGTATGAAAGAATATTGAATACGTACATATGTGCAAGATTTGAGTTGTACAGTATAGTACAACGCGATATTGGCATTGTGCAATAATACAGTGATTTGTACATTGTACATTTGTACAGATGACACAATTTTGCAGAATGTGAAGAGGGGTGCTGGGTTTCAGGCTAAAGTGTCCACTGTGGTTGATGAGGGCCACAGGTCTGGAGGGAAAAGCTGTTTGCGTGCCTGGTTGTTCTGGCTTTGATGGCTCCAATTCTACTGCTGGAGGGAAAGGGTTGAAAGGGGTGATGTCCAGGGTGGGAGGGATTGGCTATAATCTTGCCAGCACACTTCCTGATCCTGCTGTCACAGATGTCCTGGAGAGTTGGCAGATGATCCTTTCTGCTGTCCTTATACGCTGATGTTTTAGTCTGTTCCTGTGAGGTGGAGGAGCCAAACCATACGGTTACTGATGAGGTGTGGATGGACTTGATGATCGACGTGTAGAACTGGATCATCAGAGCCTGTGGAAGGTTGAATTTTTTCCCTACTGCCTCAGAAAGAAGATCCCCTGCTGTGCTCTTCTGGCTAAGGAGGCCGTGTTCCCTTCTCATCTCAGGTCCCTGGATATAGTGGTACCCAGGAACTTGAGTGACTCCACAGTAGAAAACACATAGCCATTGATATTGAGGAGAAGAGGTGAGGGTGGGGCTCCTTCCAAAGTCAACCACCATCTCAACAGTCTTTGTGGTGTTGAGCATCAGATGGTTGTGACTGCACCCGAACACCAGTTGCCTAATTTCCTTTCTGTAGGCGAACTCATCACCATTGGTTATGAAGCAGGCTATGGTGGCGTCATCTGCAAACTTCAGGATCGGGTCCCTGGTGGTGCAGTCATTGGTGTAAAGACTGAAGAGGAACGGTGAGAGCACACGCCTGAGGTGCTCCTGTACTGGGAGTCTGATGTGCGATTTCCCAGCCTCACCTACTGTCTCCATGTCTGTCTAAAGAATCCATGATCTGCCGACAGATGCGATCTGGAACAGTCGATAGTATTAAAAGCCGAGCTGAAGTCAGCGAACAGAACTCTAGCATAGCTTCCTGGACTGTCAAGATGCTGTAGTATGTAGTGCAGGGTCAGATTGACTGCATCATCAACAGACCTGTTGGCTCTGTACGCAAACTGCAGGTGGTCCACCAAGGGGTCAGTGATAGCTTTCAGATAAGCTAAGACCACACGTCCGAAGACCTTCATGACTACAGGGATCAGGTCTACTACAGGTCAGTTGCCTGTAGTAATTTAGGCTTGTAATATTTGTCTTTTGGGGGACCGGGATGATAGTGGAGGATTTGAAGCAGGTGGGAACAGAGCAGCGGTCCAAGGATGTGTTAAAAATTGGTCACTGCAGTGCTTTAGGGTGGACGGTGAGACTAGGGGCGGGGTTATACTTGCGGTTAACTATACGCAATATGGCTGCGGTACGTATCCTGCGTTAATTCGGCATGTCGATTGTACACATCCCAAAAAAGATTCTTCACCTTGTATCCAGTGATCTCCTGGAGGTCCTCCCAGACTGATGTTGGGTCGTTGGCATCAAATTGACTTTTCAACTTGTCTGCATTTTTTCTCTTGCCTGCTTTAATTCCTTTCGACCAGCCTGTAACTTGGCCTCATTGTAAAGGATTTTGTCCCCACTAAATGCTGCCTCCTTTTCTTTACGAAGCTGTCTGAGTTCAGCTGAAACCATGGTTTGTCGATGTATCTCACCTAGACTTTGGTTGGAATACAGCGCTCTTCACAGAAACTGACGTATGACATCACACAGAATTCACGAACTTAGAATAACAGATACTAAGGCTGTCAAATCCATTTAAAATTGCAGTGAAATTTTTTATTAGCCTGTAATTTTATACCGCCACACAGAGAGAACATTAGCACTATATGTTCATGAAAAGTAAAAATTGTGTTGCTTTCTTCAGCAAAGAAAACCCCAGGGAGGCATTATTACAATTAACTTGTCTTCATGCAAGAATATATAGATATATTTTTTTCCATTTAGCCCCTTCAACTGCCAGTTAAGACAAATATTCCCTAAAACACAGTATGCTCACTAAATAGGGTATAACACAATGGCACTGCAGTACCTATGAAATTAACTATATGCCCAGTAGAGTGCTAGTTCAGTTTCAGCCTGTTGGAAAAAGTAGTCAAACTACTTACATGTAACTTTAAATATAGAAAATAAACAATTAGAAAATTAATACACAATTTAAAAAGCATGTAAAAAAAAGTATGTGAAAAAAGTATGGCATAAATGACATGCATTTATTCCGAGTCCTTTTCCTACATTAAGCCAATTGACCTTTAATAAAGGAGACAGAAATAAACAACAATAAATTAAATGGATTTGTGATAAACATACTCCTTTGACTCCTTTCTTCAACTTGTCGTCAATGAAGAGCGAGAGGTACTCGGGTGACCGGGAGTTGAGGTTGAGGAAATACTCAAAGTCTCCAGCAATGGTCTGTTTAAAGAGCCGGTCGTTACTGAACGACTCCTGCAGGAAGCGGTCAAAACGTGTTTTCAAGTCCAGCAGACCCTGTGTGACAACAGAGACAGTGACATTTAGTCACATCATTTATATTTGTTAGTCTAATCTCATACCACTATGGCCCTTTCAAATCGGTTTTGCTTTTTCTTTACATTTTTCTTCATTGTTCTGTGTCGTGTCGTCGATGACATTTCGGTTCAGCATTTCCTGTCTCTTATTAAACTCTAGATTCCACTTTAATAATTATATCTGTCAACTGCTATTAGGCATGATGGCCAAGTGACAAGGTGGCAGTCTTGTAAACTGGCAATCACAGGTTCCTCATTCTCATTCTGTACTAGTGAGCAGAAGGTTCAGAGTTCAAATCCCAGGACCGCCAGAGAGCCACAAGGTCCATAGCACTTTATTGGCCAACTCTATTCTTGAATTGTACATCACTAGTTAGTCACTTTGGATGAAAGCCTCTGCCAAATGAATAAATGTAAATTATTAGGACATTCATGTTCTAACTAAATGAAAGCGAGGAGGGCGGGGGTCAGGAACCTTTTCAGCTTGCAGAGCCAAATAAAACACAATTAATTTTTTTAAAGAGACAAAGAAACATTTGAATAAATTGGGTTTCTTTTTTTATTTTGATGTGATGATCCATAATTCATAAATCCATTGATTAGCAAACACTATTGTTGGTAGGTGAATAAAATAGCTGCACACAGTGCTAATTTAGTAAAGAAAATGCAGTGCGCAAATAGCAAAGCATGCAGAGTTAACCTAATATTTTCCCTACAAGTGGTCCAGGCTAGTAGGCCAAGTGCTGCTGACTGATCTGGAGTTTAACGCAGGCTTTTTAAAAAATAATTTCTGCAGTCACCCTTATGCTATTTTGCAGCTAAATGCCAGCGTTCTCAACCCCTGAAGTAGGGAAATCGTTAAAGAAATACTTCAACGTTTTTCATCATAATCTGTAGCGTATGGGCAATTACCATGGACAAGAATTGACCTGTCTCCCTCTGCCTAGACAAGAACAGAAAATCTGTTGACTTTAAAACACACTTATAAGTGTGTTTTACGTATTATAAGTGTGTAAGGGCAGTTGTTGAATTCCATCAATAAATGTTTAAAATACGTGACCATATAAGGCGTCTTACCAAAGCTTTTCTCATGTAGTTTTATCCAACACTGTAACGATATAATAAAAAGCAATTCTGGTTACTAAGTGCAACACTAAGATGTTGTCATCATGCACGGTAGGGCAGAAACTGAACCACCTGTTTTGGGAACAAAGGTGGGGAAAAATGTCCGCCTGAGACAGCGACAGTGAAACATTTGATCGGGTTGCAACGCCTTACCTCTATGAACCTGAATATAATAATCAGGAGCCGCAACAGACGGAGGAAAACAGAAGACAGAAGAGGGAATGTGAGGCGAGCAGAAGGTGCCGGGTTGCGAACAGAATGAGACTGGTGGTGATGACTGCTAGTGAATTAGCTTCTGTTTGTGCATCTGCTGGTAAACGTGCTTTTGTTTTGTTCTGAAAATTCCATCCACACGACTACAGTGATGGCACAAATTCTTACCGCTGACAAAGTAGTCCCATCTCTGGATTGAGATTAATTTAAATACATTTGACTGAAGGATTCATGAAGGCGTTCTACAAAAATAAGCCTCTCTCAAACATGTATTGACTTCCCCCTAACAAATGCCCTTGAACTTCCATTATATTTTCCGTACTTTTCTTAGTACTGGGAAACATGATAATTCTTGGTAGTTCGTGGTAATCGCCTATACGCTACAAATGCAGGGAAATTACGTTGCTAAAAATGGAACTGGAGAATTCCTTTAACGGTGTAAAGCCGGGCTTACACTGTACGACGAGATATCTTACCACTGCGCGATTCAGTCTCTCGACGCGACGGTGAAAATCGCATCACAGAGGTGCTCACACTGCATGTTACCTCACGATGCAGGTGCTCACACTGCGCCACCGTCGAAAGTTAAATGCCAAAGATACCACTATTCACCTCAGTCTGAAAACAGTGACAAGCAGACTGTAAACAAGCAAACTCAGTTTGCACAGTTTTATGTGCTGAAAACTTCAAAAGAAAATGAGAGTTCAAAGAACATGGACATGGAGGATGCGGTTGCCACTGTTCAATTAGTGCTGCTTCTGTTACTGTGCTTCTGTTACCCGAGTGCTTTTGTGATCTTTTTTTTCCTCTCAGTGACGGCCTAGTTTGCAGCCTACCGCAAGAGAATGTGGTCACTGAGCAACCACACCACGCTGTTGAAAGCAAAGTCACAGACAGACTTTAACTGACAGTGCCAACAGGCTTCTCATGTGTACACTGCTCACACTACACAACGTCCGATTACATTTTCTGACATGTCAGAAATTCGTCGTGACCTCAGACAGCTCGATTGAACGCATTAAATCGGGCATCGTTTACCCTCTCACACTGTGCAATTCACACGCATTTTATCCGCAGCGCAATCGTGCCAAAATCGTACAGTGTAACCTCGGCTTACGTGACCACTGGGTTAATTTCCTTGAACTGAATTGCATTTATACATGGAAAAACACTTCCTTCCCCCTAGGAATAATGATGAACACTGCTTTTTGCCCTCCATTTTAACACTCTCAACCAGTGTAGTAGTGGGTTTAGCCGAGTTTCTTGCCTGTATGTAGTCGACGGGGTTCTTGCCCTCTCCCTCCTCAGAGACCAGCGCTTTGCCCTGCTCTCTCAGATACAGACTCATACACTCGCACATCGTTTTCAGCCCATTTGGCACCCTGCTGAATAGTTTATACATACACGCCAGATCTGAGTGAGAGAGAGAGAGAGAATGAAACAGGTTGAGCAAATTTAGGCAGGCATTGAATCATTCACTAATTAGTGGTATAGCAACCACAAAATGCTAGCGTGACTGAGAAGGAACGACAGCTAATGGAAGCATGTCAGTAAGCATGTCCCATCTGCATATTGCTGATTGCCCCAAAGAGTCATTCATTATTCTTATTCAATATGGATTTCATTCATTATTAGCAATATTTGCATTTTTGGATATGGTGTTGGTTTAAAGATACACAGATGGGAACACCACCACGCTCCCCCTCACCCTCTGTCTTTCCATTTTTAAGCATGTGGACCAGGCCCGAGTTCTCCATCTCCACAATGGTCTTCATGTGCTTGGAGATGAGCTCCCGCTCCACCACCTTAACGATGGGCTCCTCTGTCGACTTGTCCAGACAGTGCATGACTCGCTCAATCTCCTCATTTATCCGCGCCTCCACTTTCTTTATGTACACGCTGGCGCTGTTCTCTGCCAAGAACTTCTGACTCTCCATCTGCACAGAGAACAGAATCATTAACATTAGTTTGAATTGCATTTCTGTATTGTTGCATTAGCCTTACATTAGTCTTTGGTCTCAATTGGATTTCCCAGTATAGGGAATAAACTTAGTAAATAAATTGAGGAGCTCTGTTTAAGGAGACAAAATGTGTGTCAAAGCGTCAAATCATCAAGTGTCTCAAATGATCTCTATGCAAATGATTTACGCAAGCGCCTCCCACCAGACTCAGTGGTAGCACTTTTAGCATGAGGCATTAAATGTTACACAAGCCGTAATTTGCAGATAATTAGTGTGACTGTTCAGTTAGTCACACCTGTTAACTGACTAATCATATCCGATTTTAGAAGAACATGGGTAAAGCATGTGTTTAAACTGGTATTACAGTAAGAGTGAACAGAGCAGTTGCTGTCTGAAGTCACCAACCTGGAAGAACTCTGCAGACATTTCTAAAAAAGGGGCTTCAAAGTCTTCCTCATACACGGATCGTCCCTCTAAGCCCAAAATCATAAGCATCTGGCACGCATTTCTAATTGCTCCTCTGAGAAGGGGAAAGAGAAACAGACAATAATAAGCATAAATTATATTTAATGACATCACCCTCAATACAGAACAGTCCTCTTTCATTTTCTGGAAAATTACACAACTGGGTCAGGAGAACAGTGGCAGCAGTTTGAGTTCAGATTAAAAGGCATAGACACTAGGGCTTGGCCAATAATTGTAATAAAACAATTCCCTCTTTGTGGAATTATTATGGTTAACAATATCAGTGTTATGGATACTCATTTACGACATTAAGTCTGAGCATCATGGATGATTACTGTATTTTCTTTGAAGCTAATATAATTATCATCTAAATCAGCACTAATATACACTTCATTTGCTAATTTCTTTAACAAGACCAATGAGCCACTACGTTTCATTTTGGGGGTCTTAATCTACCCATTTTATTCTGATATCTTTTAATTAGGAGCTATGAGCAAGCAAAAATATTTGTCTCTCCAATGCCACTCTTTTAAAGACGGTTTCTTAAATATGCAGGAGTTAGAAGCGAAAGAGTGTTGTGTTATTTTTTTATTTTAAATATGCATATGATCCCATTATCCACTGCCAACACGAAAGCAGTGCTCCAAGGTCAAGGACCAATCTGGCTGAAATGCTCACGCAATGACTACATACATTAACAATGGCATTCAATATATACGATTTATAAATATATATATACATATATATAAAATATATGATTTATATTTATTTTGATTTATTTACTTAATAATGTAGTATATGAAGCATTTGCCTGAGATAACCAAGTTGTCTATTCTTCATAGCAGGAAGCTCAATGCTTAATTCATAATAAAAAAAGACAGTATATTAGAAAGATGCAATGCTAAATATGCAACTTGGTGACCAGACCTCGAAAAATGAAGACAATACAAAACCACAATCATTAGTATTAACATATTTAGCTAGCAAACACAAAGACACGTACACACCTGTCTACCACCTCGCCCTTCCGTTCCCTGGCGATCATGTCCAGCAGTGTCTGGCGGAGGTGGTCTCTGATGCAGCCGTACCGAACTACCTGGTCTCTGAAGATGATCAGGCCCAAGTTATACACGTTCTCTACATTATTCTGCTGCACATACACACGATCCTACAGAACCACACACAAAGAGAACGTTTAAGCAAACAAGTTTATTTCAACTTAATAATAAAAACCAATAACAAAACCACAAACACAAGACAGTGTGACTTAAAACAGTGCTGTTCAGTCAGGTTCTCGCTTTGACAGCCAAAATTAGTGAAAGACGAATATGTAGTAGTTCTGTAGTTTCTGTATCTGTTACATTGCAGATTATTCGATTTGCTCCATTTATCTTCTGCATTCTGCAACAAAAAAAAGAAAAAGAAAAAAAAGGAAAGTTTGAAAACAAGCTACTACACACTGGAACAAAATCCCTGTAACGTAGTTCATTCTTCACAGCTCCACGCTTGCGGATACTGTTTTATTTCACAGGGCCTCGCACTCTCTATTAAAAGACGCTATGGAAATGAATAACAGTGGAAACTTGAGAAGCATCGAAAACGTGCAATGTCCACCTGTATTCTGACAAATCTCTTTTGCTGGGTAATCATGTCAATTTTCCAGTTCAGGTTTCTTAACTGTCCAATCGTTGGACTGCTTTGTGAGTCAGAACTATTAGCTAAGCCTAGCACAAGAGACAGGAATAATTGTAGCGCAAGAAGCAGAATTTGTTGAAATATGTTTTTTTTTTGGGGGGGGGGGCGACCTATGGCAGTGTAGTTCCTTGCTGCTACTCTTCTTCTCTGGGTTTAATAGATGGACCGATGCTCCACGTTGCTGGTCCACCACCCAGTGTTCAGCCTCGAGTGACTCCTGTGCATGTGCTTTTCAACAATGTGGATTACGCAGTCAGTGAGCAAATATGCCCCTTCTAGGCGTAACGACGAAACACATTGTAGGGCACTAGAGAGCTCCAATAACTCGCTTTGTGAATACGGGTCCTTGCCTGACCCAAGACAGCAGCAGTCATTACAGTTTTCGAGGGCTGGGACGATAAGAAATTAATTTAAAAAAACATAAAATCAGGACAAACCTATCGATAAACATCTATATTTATTGGATGACTCGCTCCCAATTTTTAGTAAGTGACCCATGCACGATACCGTCAACAATCTTGTTTGTGATGTCTTTAGCTCTATACGAGTCGTCTTTTTAACCCAGAATTACACGCCACTTGCTGTGTAAGTGCGCTTCAGAAAAAGGAAGGGTACCATCTTTAAAAATTATATTTGCCAGATGGTGGTGTTATCTGACTACGAACGGCATAACTCTGGTCCTCCGACTTCTCAAAAGACTCGCACACTCGTGTCGTAAAGCTCACTGCAAAGAAGTCAAACCAGCTCTGGAGTTTTCAGGTAATGGACCAGTGTGCAGAACAGTGGCACGCAGTCGATTCTATTCATTGTTAGCCACATTAGCAATGCTGGGTGAGTATTCCCTTTAAGACTCTGTGGCTAACCCCCTGAACACTTGGCCACATTTCCTTCACCCTTTCCCTGTTTAGAAACAGATGCCAGGGTAAATCTGAGAAAGGCCACGAATAACAAAGCCTCTTTATGAAATCCCTGCTCACAGAGGCGTGTGCATGTGCACACAGACACAAGCGCCCTGTCTCTGCCACTCTCAGCATTGCTTTATAACTCGTACACTAAATCACCACTGGACTAGCCAAGGAAAACAAGTGTGAAGGAGGAAAAATAGTTCTTTGTTAGTGCAACCGCAAACAGAGCCATGGTCAGCATTAGATCAGTGCTAGAATGAATGCTTACACAGTCATCGACGCAGTTGTGGGCATTGGCTCTGCAATGCCTTCACATTTTATATCGGATTCTGCAGGTCAAGGTCCTGAGAGGTACATTATTTGCTGAGTCAGGTGTATGCTAATGATACGATGGCAACTGTAAATGTTGCTTGTAGTAGGAATGTGAGATTCCCGTAGCAAGAACTATGGTGGGTGACAAAAAGCTGGCTATGGAAAATACTATAGATGTTGGTTAATTAGAAATTTCTAAATGTACCTTAGGTACAAGAAGCGCAAAAATATTAGACATGATTTCCACACACTCTGGTCTGTCCCATCCTGCACCCTTCAAGTTTTCCATAGAAATGATTTTTGTTCCATTTTGTATTTGAACCAGATGGAGGAAATTATATTGAGTCAGGTTTCCATCTGTAATAATAATAAAAAATAAAATAAAAAAATAGTCCTGCTTGATTGCCACCATTACATTGCCTTTTGATTTAAGTAACTAACTTAACAGGTGAGTTTAAAGAACTTTCTGCTGTATGCCTGAACAGTACTGTGTAAAAATGACAGATTTCAATCACTAGTTATATACAGTCATTATTACAGCTGATTCCTGGCAAATGAAACAAACCCTTTCAACTCAGTAAAAAATATATTCTTCTTGCCAGCTTGCCTGAAATCTCCTGTATTTGCTTTCTGTTCCTTGTGGCATACCTAAAAGCTTGGCAACATTAATGTAGGCCTATGGAATTAACCTCACCAATAATGTTTTGAGAAGGGTAAATAAGGGCTGATCCATTTTTGATTCGGTTTTATGTGATGGCGACCCCCTGTGTTTGAACCAGGAACTTCATTTTTCTTCCCTTTCCTAATAACAGGCAAATTTTTATGTTACTTCAGAAGGATCCTGCGGGTCATTTAAAAATTTTTTATAAAAATACGTCGCCCTGCAAATGGCCCACGGGCCCCAAGTTGGATGACCATGCTCCATGGCTAGTCTCGCGATGGCGTGTCATCTGCTACTCGGACCCATCAGTCAGTGTTATTAAAGCAGGCAGGTGGGCTGGAGTGGAAGCAGCACAGACAATATAATAAATAAATAATGCAGCAGCCTTAACCTACCACATACTTAACAACTGCCCATGTAATACACAGAGCAGTCACATGAGCTCATGTAATGATACTACAAAAAAATCTGAACATTTTGAACAGGTAGCCACAATCCTGCATGCAAAACTACTGTTCAAATACTTATATTCTGAAACCTTTTTTCACACCGATATTCTATACCAATTATACCATTAAACCAGTTTAACAGACACATTCAACCACTGATCGTTTCCAAACCACAGTTAATATCCTTATCCTCTGAATATCCCTCCACATTCTAAAATTCACCATGTCTGAAACCACACTCTATTCACGACTGTTTATAATGCACTAGTTAGCTTCTTGGAGAGTTGTGCTATTTTATAATCATGTCTAAAAGCATAGTCTAAAAAAAATAAATTATAATAATTGAGTCAGGGGAGTAAAATTCGGCATACAGATACGTCATCATTTTATGGACTTGGGCTGTAGCTCAGGGTACAGCTCAGCCACTCCATTAACTTGTCCAGAGACAAGCTTGGCTAGGTTTTGAAGCGCTTAATGTTCAAATCATTGAGTGAGTTGTGTCATCACTCAGTAATACTCCTCAGCTGAAGTTAGCACAAAGGGCTCAGCTGGACCAAAATAAATAGCTGAATAAATGTAAATTGTAAATACTTTAAAATCAACCTCACACTTTAACTGTAAACTGCATTTCTTTGTGACTCTCACCTCTACAATGTCCTGCTCCTGTCCTTTCTGTGCTCTTTCAGTTGAGGCCTGCAGCAGTGTCTGGAGTAAAATTATGAAAAATGAAACTCCAATACAATACCCTGTGTGTGCGTCATCCAATTCCTTCCTCCATTTTAATCCCCAAATAGATGGATTGTAAGAATGGAAAATATAAAGTTACTTTGTTATTAGAGAGTTAATGTGATCATGTAAATTAGGGTTGTCATAATGTACAAGGGTATATCTCTTCAGTGGCTTTCATAGGTGGGTCATCCAAAGATGCAGCTTGATGGGAAGCTTTTTTAGTTCAAGCTTTTATTCACACACTTTACTGCACTTATCATCCCTCCAATTGTTGTGCCTCTTTCCTGCAGTAAGGTGTTAAGCCCCTCCAAGCCCACCAAGACCTCTTTTGCCATAAGGAGGCCAAGGATCAGGATGCCTATTTGAAAGCGCTCGTGAAGGCCGTTTGCTCTGAAAGGGACATCATATGCTTCCTTAAACCATCTCCTCCAGTGCAGCCAAGACAGCCTCATATTGGCTAAGGACAGAGTCAGCTGCTGGGGTGTGCACTGTCTATCTCGTTAATGTTGACTTTGCCACTGGCTTTAAATATTGTATTAAAATTGCCTGCCCAATCAAGCTCATCCCTCAAATGCCCAGACATATGTTTGGTGCAACACGCAATCCTGAAATGGGTAGGATTCAGGTAAAGGAGCACGTCAGAGGCAATCTTTGCAAGATGCTCACCAGTAGTAGAGGAGGCTTCATTAAAGCCAATGAACTCCTCTCTTAGCTCTAGGTCTGAGTCAACATAGCGGAGGCAAACGGACACCTACGTGTTCCAACCATTATCATCAAATACTGAATCACAGACAAGGCTGTAATTTCCGCAGATGATCGTGTTGCTCAATTTCATGTTGTCTAGCAGGGGTTGTGTAGCTGTGATATTGTTGCAGCCAGTTTCCCAGAGAAGGATCACTCTTTACTGGTGGAAGTTCCCCGCCTCATCTTCGTGCTCTCTTAAAGGTCAAGCCTGGTTGGGCCAGGTACTTATCAGAGCCAACTCATTTGATTAACCTGGATTCCTCTTGTGCAGACACTAAAACACTGGACAGTTGCACTTGTACTGACTGCTCAGCATGTGTTCATAGCAAAGTTATGTGCTTTGCTCCTGGCATGTCTATCAAAACTCTCCATAGCCCGTTTCCAATTCCTGAAACCAGCTAATACAGCGGTTTGCTTTGAAAAAGCTGTAACACAGTAAAAGCACAAAACCCCTTTTAGTTGAGGATAATAGTGCAGCCAAGGGATTTCCCGAAACCAACTCTCCTGAAATCAGAGTGTTTTATTGGCCAACCTTTGCACCTTAGTGAACTGGGGATTGAGGTGATGTGGTTCTGTTAAAAGGTCGGCTTGATCTTCTACTGATGCTCCTCCTCCTTTTTCTGAATATTTTTTGACTGTTCTGAAACCTCCCTGGCTGGATGCTGCTCTGATTGCTTTTGCATTTAGCCACTACTTCCTGCTGCAGATCCAATTATTAAAATAAATGCATTTAAACAAACCTGAAGAATAAATATACATAAATGCAAATTCTTTAATCAACCTTACACTTTAACTATGTAAACTGCATTTTGCATTTCTTTGTGAATCTCACCTCTACACTGTCCTGCTCCTGTTCTTTCTGAGCTCTTTCGGTTGAGGCCAGCAGCTGTGTCTGGGGTAAAATTATGAAAAATTAAACTCAGTACCTGCATCATCCAATTTGTTCGTCTTGATATATTTCTATATTTCTCAACAACTAGATAGTTACTTTATGAGATAGCTGATGTGATCATGTAAATTAGCACCGACGTGATGACTAAGGTATCAGGTAGTTTTGCAGAGGTTGCTATAAATAGACCCATGTCTCATATGTTACATACCATACAGTTTCTTCAGAAAAAAGCCTCGTATATCCCCTTTGTGTTTCCTTTTGGACATTGTGCCTGGTGCAGTATGTGGTAAATTATGTTAGGTTTACTGTATCGCTTATAGTATTTGCCAATTTCATTTTAAATGTGGGTGGTGGCTGGGAATGGCTGGAAAGGGGAAGAGTTTAAAACCTGAGTTATACATGTTCAAAATAAAAGGAAGCACAAATGTAAGTTTATGATCGTTTTTAAAATGAGTATGGATAAATATATAAAACAGGATACAATTATTTAACCTATTAATAAGGTTCATTCATGTTTTTACATGCTTGACCTTTTTAGCTAAAAGGTGCGAAGATATCATCTCTACCGTCTGGAGCGGTGATGGCACATAAAAAGGTTCGCTTATCCAAGTTATGTCTGGTACACACTACAAGACTTGTACAATCGAAACCATGTTTAAAACAATGTTTAAAATAAGAAAGACCCCAGATATAATGACAGATTTCAAAGATTTCTCAGAAATCAGAGTCCCGGCCAATGATCCCAACTCTTGGAACCTGGGATCTTGCAGTATTTTTCGTGAACAAACGTGACTTCAGATCAAAACAAAACGTAGCGGACGACAGTCAGACACAGCTTGCTGTGCTAATTGTCTGCGCATTTTGCAGCAAAAAAACGGGAAAAAAAAGAAGTTATGGATGAGGCCATGACTTGGATGACAAGGTCAGCAAGGCTTGTATATTCTGCAGCACGAGCTCGAGGCTAGTTGGAATTATGACACACTTTTGACTTCTTCGGTAAAAATATTGGTGACTTCCATACAGCTTGGCTCTCATCAGTCTTTTGTACATGAAGTCCAGATTGCGTTTTTTCATACGGGACAGTCCCCCTCCCCCCCCCACACACTACACAATGTTGAGTTGAAGATATTGAACAGGTTTAATATTCACAATTTGGAATCGGGCCGGCCACGACTGGACTGCGAGTAGATCGGAGGGGTTAAGATTGAATTTTACACCCCCCTCATAGAATAATATGGATAAATAATATGGAAGATATTCGTTTAAGACCAGCCAGAAATCGGGACACCTTTTGCGATCGTCAGGAGGGGCAAATCGCTCTCAAAATCTGCCCAATTATCCTCTAGTGTGGCCCAGGTATTAGCAAGGGTTCATTAAAGAGAATAGGAGCTAGGACTCTAACTAAAGGCTATACTGCTTTTAACCTGGGCTAAGCAAGGTTGTCATTGCGAACCCGTTTCTTCGATCATGCACCTTTCCCCCCCCCGCCATCATCCTCGTCCCAATAACTTTTCAAAACAAAAGTTACGCCGCTGCATGAGAGCATAATTGACTCCGCTCTTTGGGTGGGAAGGATGGCTTTGTTTCCCCTCTCACTCCGTCCAGACCGGCCCAGTTTGAAGGTAAACACTATTGACTTTACAATAATTTTACATCATGTTATCCACACTATGTTAGCTGACTGCTTCAGGCTACAGCCCTGTCTATGACCAAATATGGCTGTAACTTTGTAAAGGAATGGGACCAGAATACTGCTAGCTGTAACTATTATGTTTTAAAAAATTAAATTAAATAAAAAATTTAAAAAAAGTCTATAGATGTTTTTCCCCATTCAATGAAACCTTGTTGACATGAATCACAGATTTGTTTGGTATGTTTGATTGATTTTAGGCTTGTTGGTTAATGGGTGATCACTGACTAATGATTGTCAGTTAACAGTCAAACAAAAATCTGCATCCCTCCCAATGAACAGCATTCGCTCCTGCTGAGTTCAGTCCCAATTCAAACACACCACATCCGGGAAATTCATTTCCACCACCACACTCTATAGAAATGTCAAGCTCGAAGAAGAAAAATTGGTAGTCACCGTTTTGAATGAATTTTGGAGATGCTCAAATCTGTCCAGCAGGTGTCGTCAGTCACAAACACGTAAAGGCCAATTCAAACTCGAGCCCGCACGTCGTTCTGCCTTCGTTTTACGCTTCGTCTCTATTTTTTGAATATTTTTCTCCCCCTCGCGCGCATCAGTGAAGCATAAACTCCATAGAAATCCCACCATTAGGCTTTCTATACGCTGTGAACTCTATTTAAATCATACTCTACAACAATGTCTTAATTGTGCAGCCTGTAATTGCATAACAGTGTTTGTACGGTAGTGATACCCAGACACCTCATTAACGACCAGAAAAAAGATGTATATGCTGTCTCATGTCATGTTTATTGAGCTGTGTTGTAAATACAGCAGACCCAACATCGGTTGTCCCCGTCCCCCATGTGTTACTGACACGGTTGTACATTTGGGCATAAGTTTCTTGTTAAAAATAAAGCGCACTGGAACACGTGCGGTGTGGATTGAACGAACAGTCGTTACGTGCCGCACACGCAACACAGATGTCCGGTGTGGATTCGGGGTAACAGTTCGGAGTCTGAGTCTCACTATTGGAAATCTCTCCTGAAAATATTAGAAGGATTTTATGACCCAATGAACAGATTGAGAGGAAGCGCCATACTGCAATGCTGTCAATCACTCTGTGTGGTGGCTCACTGTTGGTAAGGCTTTATACCCAAGTATACAATTTGTGTGTGAGAAAGAACGAACGCACTCCTCTTACCCATTCTACTTACCATGTACATTAAAATGTCTCGTATCATGACCATGGCCGTCTGGTGGTCATTCCACGCCTGGTTTAACGTCTGCAGGAAATTGTTGTTTAAGGAGTTGAGTACGTCTTCTCGTACCTTAGGACAGGTTAAAAACAAAACCCAAAAAAAAACAACCCATCAAAAATATGTTATTGCATCTGTGTTTCTTTGGTGACATCACTCGTAAATAACACTGGGACAGGAAGGTTGCTAATCCCCTCTGGCAGCGCTTTAACCATCATTAACCACAAAATACAGAACGGCCCACGCTTCTGAGAAATAACCTAAATGGTAAGCAAACCAAAAACATAGCTAGAGTCTTTCAGAAACATACAGTCAAGCCGGAAAGTCTGCACACCCCTTTCACCTTCTCCACGTTTCATTACATTACAGACTTATTCTAC
>JAOUQW010000021.1:7293891-7321789 GCA_028565825.1 Olivaichthys viedmensis
AGAGTCTTTGTCTGGGTCTGGTTGCTCAGTGTCTTGATTTTAGTCTTGTTTTTGATCTCATTACTAAATGTTTTGGTAGGAAAAAACAGACTCAAAAGGGAACCCATTCTCTTCTGGGCGACACCGGATAGTGGGACTATAGGTTGCTATAATAGACAGTAATTCAGAGAAAAGCACATAACAGCAGTAATGTGATAATGACTGCAGCATGTTGCTAGTGTCACTCGGATAACAAAAAAGTCTACCCGAGTTAGTTCTCCTTTGAGCAAAATGTCACCTGCTAAACATATATTTTGTGATGTATATAATAATCTGTTAATACAAATAATGGATTTGTCCGAGTGGAATACAGCAATGTAAAGCGGAAATCACATTCCAGCGGGATTTGTTTCCTCGTGAAACAGGCTCAGCGTTTTTGCTTGGGAAGGTGTGCTGAAACATGATGCCATTACTGAGTAATATTTTTCCCTGCCCTAATGATGATGTAGTGAAAAATAGAAGACTTTTAGAGGGAGGCAAAAGTGATGGAATTTAATTGAAAGACTGCTACAAACAAGATTTTTTTTAATTGATACTGCTTAATCGAACACAGAATGACCAGAGACATGAACCAACAAGGTAAAAAAAGGTCAGTTTTGATTTCAGGTTGTCTTTAAAACATGTATATTTTTACACTACTGACTCTTCCCAGGCGCTTATGGTATAGTCAAGAGACTTTGCTTTTGCTCAAACATACTAACCAGTCAAGTTAAACATCAAATACTAAAAAATTCAAAGCTTTTACATGCACCAGAAATGCAAAAATAAGAGTGAAAATACTAGTGAGGTATCTCACTATGGGATACGCCCCCTCTTAAATTTTCCCCAGATCATTATTCCATTATGTGATTTGCTGGCAGACTTGCTCCTGCCTTATAACTCACGACGCAGTGTCATCAATTCAGTCTTGATTGGAACACCTCTTACAGGCTCTTCACAAGGATGGTGGTCCGGTAAGATACCTCACTCATGCTATCAGAAAACCAGGGCTACAGTCGTAGCCTAAAGTTCTCCTTCAAGCATTCGTTTTGGTCTCTCCATATGGGATGCCGTGACTCTTGGCTTGCGGGACAAGCTTATGTCAGACCAATGGCAAATGTCTAAAAAGACAGAGTACGCCAGTGTAGGCTTAGTCACGTAAAGTTTATGAAACCTCACAAACCATGTGCTGCGATGACCAGCTTGCCGCGGTACAAATATCCTCAATAGATATTCCCCGATATTCCTTGCCAGTGGAAAGAGCTACGCCTTTATGGGGAGGCATAACAAGCGCCACACCCTCCTTTTTCCTTTTTCTCACACTGCTTTTGCATGGTGGCAGGCCTTTGGGGCACATCCAGCAATCTTTTGTTCGTAGGAAAGGCTGGACAGGTTGAGCCATTCCGTGCTCTCTCTTAAAATACCATAAGGGCCATTGCTCTCCTGGATGCTTGAACTGCTCATATGTGCATACCACGCACACTTAATTCCACAGTGTCATGCTGGGTGAGGCTGTCATTTCATCTTCCAGTTCTGCCTGATAGGCAATGAGCAGCGATGAGGCGTTTGGGGCCCTCTCGGACATGGCCACTGCTTTGTAGCATTTCTCAGTCATGGAAGACTAAAGACAATCAGCCTTGGAGGACAGAGTGGGACCCGCTGAAGTCATGGTGGACTTCTGGGTGGGGTGGAGGTGGGATGCCACCAGGGATTTCACTGGGGGCAAGTGAGCGAATCCACTGCCTTCCATGTCGACCCAGTCAAACGCTGACCCTGCCTGGTCGGAGTTTTTAGTGGAAAATAGATTGCTCCATGAACGAGTGGCTTACTCCAGGCATTCCGGAAGACTGGGAGCAGCTGTCCAAGTGTTCGGCTTTTAGGCGTGGTGGTCTCCCTGAGGATGTTTGGCAAAGGAGTCTTGTGGTGGGTGAGAAAATGGTTGCTCCCATCATGGGGTCTAGGCGTGCTAGCCTGCGCTGGAGACGCTGGAGAAAAGCGGGCACAGTGTTCACACAAACCCAGGGTTGCTAACGCGGTCTGGGCATGTTGCGGCCGTAGGCACGAAGCAATAACCAAGTGGGTGTCCATGCTCAATATCTCATCCCCACAAACGCACGTCTTGGCCGGGGCTTTTCCATGCTGAGGGAGGGTTCGGCCTTTATCTCGTTGGAGCACATCACAGTGTGGTAGCTAGCTGGCTAGGGCTACCGTTTGTAGATAGGCTAGCTAAGAGCTGAAAAAATTTCTCTTGTGAGATGAGGCGACGCCGGAGCAGGCATTGATCGGGGAACGAGCGGTTGACTTGCTCTGTGAACAGTTCAGCTAACCTGTCTATTGCGTTCGTCGTCTCAGAGATGCTTCTGAGAGCAAAAAAAGGTTTTAGACTGAATAGATAATGTCTGCCAGCCAATCGTGGTTGGCGTAAAGGAATATAGCTTCTGGGGGAAGAGTGGGAGGTGGTCTGTCCCATAAGTGAGATACAAAAACGAACGCTTGAAAGAGAACTGAGAAATTGAGTACCACAAGTATGTTCAGTAAACTGAAACAACATATTGTAGCTGTATGTGGCTACAGTATAGTCCTATTGTCAGCATTAGGTGTGTTCATGGTATGATAACCTATCAAAAAATATATATCACGGTTTCACAGTACCATGGTATTAAGCAAACAAGTCAAACACACAAGCAGATGGTGATAATTATGGTATTTAAAATTTTTTTAAAATATGAACATCACCACTTACACATGCATTTAACATGTTAAACTGGCATTCTTAAATGTAAAACTGCCAAGCCTGTCGTGGCCATGGTAAAAAGATGGACGAGTGGAGGCATGGAGGCGCTGCAGGACTGTTAGACAAATAGTGTGCAATAGGTAAACAAGTTATTCAGAAAACGGAAGACCAGAAAGGCAAGAGACAGGAATTCAATCACAAAGATGAACAAATGACATACAAAGAAGACAAGGGTTTTAGGGGAACATCATAACATGTAGACAGGCAAACAGACAATAACCAAAGTACAAGCACTGCAAAAACTACAAACATTCATTAGAACTTTGCTCAGCGCGTTCTGAACCAGCCTGCGAGCTGCACCGTTTAACGCACGCCAGCAAACGTGCAAACTCATAGTAAGACTGAAACTGAGCAGTGAACATCTTTCTCCTGTTTCACATAATATTGATTTGAATGACTGACTTTGCAACTGTAAAAGGGACACGGTTTCATTCAAGTAGCTCAACTGATTAGACAAAGGAATCCACACGCGCTCCTTTGATCTTGTCTTGCTCTCCCTCCCCCTTGCATCTGCACTAGTCTCTTGCATGCGTTTCTTTCTCCTTTCATGCACTAACCATCCATTCAACACTCATCACCTTAACATAATTAAGCATTAAATCCATAACGTTAATTTGCAAAATCAGTCAAAAGGCGCAGCCACAGCTTACGTGCTCATACATGTTCAAAAGCTCCGCGAGAATGCGCATAACTATCCGCACCCTTCTCACTTGTGTGGTGCTCGCAACACATCACCAACCCCGCGCGCGCACACCACAGTCTGTCTCATCATCAAAAACTGGGCTACAAGTGCACACAATACTATTTAGGGCTTTACTGAAAAAATACTACAGTGTAGCATTGCAGATACCATAGAATTCTTCAGACTTCAGAAAAACTTGCTTACAATGAGGTAGCTTTGTAAGACCTTGCAAGGACCTAATTATTACCCTTCAGTAGAAATAAATTATAATAAAAATAGACAATTAGTGTATCCCAAATTTGGTTACAAAAACATGCAGACAATTTTTTCAGGGGTCACTTCCCTCTTCGCTACTGAGGGAATCCTTGTTAGCTTATTTTCCTCCGCTTAGTAATATGCTTAAATTCAGCAGGTCATCTCGTCTGATCTGAGGTCGTGTTTGAAAAGAGTGCCACGTGACGGACTGGCTGAGGAAAGGGAGCGTCTCCTACACTCTCGGCGCACGCGCTTTTCCCTTTCTCCCTGCAGTGGTACGACAACCCCCGACCTCAGCGAGAGGAGCCTGATCAGTAGGAACCCACCGCCAGCCGCACGCTGCTCTACGGGAGCGTGTTACTGTGTTACGGAGCCGCTCACGTAACACAGTCGGATGGAAAGAAGAGTGGAGGGGAAAAAACACAATGAAATGGGGCGCCGAAGCAAGGACGGAGACCGTCTGAGTGACCGTCAATCGATCATGTGCGAGTGAAGAGGGAAGAGCCCAGCTGAATCCCCCATCCCCTCACGAGCACAGGGAAATGTGGTGTACAAAGCTTTGTGGCATAAATCTTAATTCGAGGATGTTTACTATTCAAGGTATTCGAATAATTGTTTCAGCACTACTCCAAACCTTCAAAAAAGATCCTACAAGCTTGGCACACCCTTCTTTTGGAAGTTTCTCCCATTCTTCTTGGAAGAATCATTCAAGCTTAGCCAGGTTGGATGGGGAGCGTCCAACACAGCCATTTTCAGGTCTCTCCAGAGATGCTCTTTTGGGGTTCAGGTCCAAACTCTGGCTGTGCCACTCCAGGACTTTCACAGAGTTTCCTCAAAGCCACATCTGTGTTTTTTTGGAGGTATGCTTCGGGTCGCTGTCTTGTTGCAATGTAAACCTTCGCCCCCAGCCTGGGATCTTGGGCACTCTGGAAAAGGTTTTCACCCAGAATTTCTCTCCATATTTCTGCATCCATCTTTCCCTCCATCCTGGCTAGTCTCCCAGTCCCTGTCACAGAAAAACATCCCCACAGCATGATGCTGCCACCATCGTGTTTGACTGTAGGGATGGAATTAATGAGGTGATGCTCAGTGCCTGGTTTCTTCCATACACACCGCTGGGAATTGTGACCAGAGGAACTTGCTTCTCATGTTCTGAGAGTCGTTCAGGTGCCTTTTGGCAAACTTCAAGCGAGCTCTAATGTGCCACTTAGTGAGGAATGGCTTCACCAATCAGGCCTTTATGGTAGAGTGGCTGGACGGGAGTGCTGCACTGATGGTTTTCCTTCTGTAAGGTATTCACATCTCCACAAACTCGGAACTCTGGATCTTGTTCATAGTGACCATTGGGTTCTTGGTTACATGTCTGAGCAAGGCCCTTCGTCTTTGATTACTCAGTTTGGCTGGGCGGCCAGATCTAGGAAGACTGTTGGTGGTTCCAAACTTCTTCCATTTGAGAATGATGGAGGCTACCATGCTCTTGGGGGCTTTCAATGCTGCAGAAATTTTCTTGCATCCTTCCCCAGATCTGTGCCTTGACAATTCTGTCTCGCAGGTCTACGGACAATTCTCTCGACCTCATGGCTTGGTTTTCACTCTGACATACACCAACTGTGAGACCTTATATAGACAGGTGTGTGCCTTTCCTAATTATGTCCAATCAATTCAGTGAGGCACAGTTGAACTCCAATGAAGTTGTACAAGCATTTCATGAACCAGTGATGTAGTAGGCTGCACCAAAGCTCAATTGCGAGTGTTATAATAAAGGGTCTGAATACTTAATATGTAAATGCGATATTTCAGTCTTTTATTTTTAATACATTTACAAAACCTTCCAAAAACCTGTTTTTGCTTTGTCATTATGGAGTATTGTGTGTAGATTGATGAGAAGAAAAAAAGAGTTGAATCCATTTTAAGATGAATCTGAAACATACCAAAATGTGGAAAACATGAAAGGATCTGAAAACTTTCCGTATGCACTCTATGTGAGATTACCACAGACAAGGAAACACGTTTCCCTGTACTGCTTCACATCCGAATCCACCAACCAATCCGCTTCCAGATCCAGTCTACAGGAGAGGCGTTCACTTGAGCCACATTTTCAAAAGCACGATTCATATGCACATTAAAAAACAACAAAAACAGCATATTTGCGAGACAAACCATCATTGCAGTAACAACAAAATGACCAAACCAGCAGCACAAACCTTCATTGCTAAGATTATTTGCTCTAGAGGTCGGCTGACAGCTTGTCAGCTGTTCTTGATTAGAGCGAGAAGGTGGAAAAAAGCCCAGATGCATAGTCTTTAACGTTTTTGCAGCTATTATTAGCACTTCTGTTTCGATGTGTTAGTGTGAGCCAGCAGTCACATGAGCATGTGCAGTAAAAAGTATGAAGTTAAAATTAATTCTGATCTGACCGTTGTAATGATGGCAGCACAAGCACGTATGGGAGATGTATCAAATCTAGGACACACATGAAGAAGGTGGTTTAAGCTTGATTTGAAAAGATCATATTTTTGTACTTGCATTACAAACCCGTCACATTTAGACCACTTGTATGTAAACTTGGCCGAAGAGATTGCATTTAGGTTTTTGTAAGTCTGTGTGCATCCTTGTATGAGACAGACACACAACAGACAGGTTTGTGTGTGTGTGTGTGTGTGTGTGTGTGTGTGTGTGTGTGTGTGTGTGTGTGCGTGCGTGTGCGTGCGTGCGCGCGCGTCTGCATGCTGTCCATTGTTCATTCTCAAATGAAATTAGCAAAAGTATGGCCGCAATCAGCAGCACATGGTCTTCTGTAGACATTTGAGCATTTCAGCCATGCAGGTCGAATAAAGAATCTAAATGTAACTGGCAAAACCTTTTTGAAAGGAATATTCCAGTTTTTATCCACCACATCTGTAGCATATGTGCGATTACCACAGACAAGAAAACACGTTTCCCTGTACTGTGTCACATCCGAATCCACCAAGCAATCTGCTTCTAGATCCAGTCCACACATTAGTACCACTCACCTGATTATTGAACTCATCTGTCACCTGTTTATCCTCACTCACTTTCGTGTATACACACACTAGCGTTCAAAAGTTTGGAATCAGTGTTGTCAGTGATATAAACTCCATTTAGTTTCAGATCCATCTATAAAATGATTGTAATATGCTTCTAGTGTTTATGCACTTTAGGTTTCAAATCCTTTGTAGAAACCTGTAAAACATTGTGTGTCTAGAATGATGACTCCAAAATGACTATAAAAGTTTTATAGCATCAAGAATGATGTTAATATAAAAGCAATATGAATGATATGAAAGCTTTTGGAAAGTGGTGATCAAATCATGAAGTGGAGACTTAAATAATATACAGGTATTATTATCTATGTATAGTCATTTCTCCTTTATCATTAAGTTTTTATCATTTAACTTTTTAAATGACTTTTAAATAACTTTTTCCTCAAATACTTTAAATATCAAATAAAACCCTCTAAAAATACCTTTAGGTGTCTGGTTTATATTAGAGCTACTACTAATGTAAAAGAGTTTAGTGAATAGAATAATGACCGTTCATAAAATATGACGGGTGACTCCAAACCTTTGAACGCTAGTGTATATCAGTTCACTCACCTCTGTTCTTTGCCATTTCCGTGTGCATTTCTGAGCGTTGTTTTTTTTTTTTCCATGTTATATTACTGGTTTTGATTCTGTTTCTGCTTTCCGTTTTTGACTCTGATTATCCTGCGTTGCTCTGTTTGCCCGATCGTTTGACCCCTGCCGGTTTAATGACTACGAGTTTGTCTACTGCTCTGGATTTTAATAAACGGCTTGCTCTTACATCCAACTGCCTCTGAATCATGACATACTGAGAAAGGAATGAAAAGTCGGGGCCCCAACAACTGCCCTTAGACTTCCATTTTAAGTGAGTTTTGTGTAAACGGGTTTAAAAAAAAAATAATTCAGTACAGGGAAATGTTGAAATGATTGTTTGTGTTAAGCGCCCATATGCTACATATGCGGTAGATAGAGAGGCTTAAAAACGCTGGGATATTCCATTTATACCACAATCTTTTGGGAAGTTTTTTACGAGTCATTGCTGAACGAATTCTAAATGAGTTTTATGTAACTTAAACAGAGCAACTGTGGTAACACCACTATTTTTCAACTGTTCCCTGTTGAGACTGTTATTACCTACATGTGTGAGTCAAACGGTAGAGCGCTGAGGTTTTGCTAACGACCATACGGCAGCCTACACACGGTTCGTCCCCCCCAAACCCTCAACTGACACAGGAACATCTTTCATGACCATGATTACATTCACTTTATAAATAACAAAAATGTACAAATTCAATTCACTGTGTTTTTTGTCACAGGATGGAAAATACAAGAGGTTCATAGGAATTTGAATTTGTCCCAGGCCTCAGCTTGACCTGCTTACTGATAATGCTTTCCAGGAGACCACACACTTTCATTAAAGCCTGCTGCTGGGTTGTGACTACATTGATCCACTCTGGACTTGCATGAAACTGCACTACAGGACACGACTTGAGGTTTCATAACGTTCAAACACATGTTAAGCTAAGAGACAGTTCCAAGTATTCTGGAGACCTGCATTAGATCCCAGCTAAACTCGACATGGTAAAGTGTCCCAAAAGAATGAGCACTGAAAAATAGTGTTGTGTTGACTTACAATGCATCCTCAAAATGCTCGACATTTAAATCTCGACGACCTCCATGAAATTGAACCCATTAAAAGTGTACTTAAATTTAAAAAATAATTCTCATAATTTCCTGTAGCTAAATGAGGAGGTTCACTGTGCGTACTGCCCCAAAGGATCACTTGTCACACACATCTTTACTTAAATTTAAATGAAAATACAAACAACAACAACAACATTTTCTGCACCATTTCTGCACCTTATGGGTTTTTAAAGTATTTTAGTAGGCTTTTTTGTGTTACGTAACAATTAACTAAAAATATTAGCCTCCTATAGGCTTCCAGTGGGCATAGAAGTAGCAAAATTGCTTTTAGAAACTTTAATGTACCGTTAATGCAATTATGCTATTATTTACATCTTATGGTAGGACACATGTAATGTTATAACACACTTGAGACTGTTTTATGCACTCTTGTTTAGATAGTGGTGCACTGCACACTTGGTGATCTTCATTATTCCTCAAAAGTGCACAGTGTAATTTATGAATTCATAATTTTATGCAAAAAAAAAAGTAAGTGAGCACAACAAAATACTTAATCATAATTCACACATTTCTCCAAGGATATGATGTAGTTGAACTTTTTTATACAGTTGTTATATACAAATATGGCTTTATGCGGTGATACAAGACTATACTTACAGAAATGAATGCATTTTATTCCCCATGGGAGCCTTTTAGGGGCAATTTTTGTGCTATTAGAAGTACACAGTTCACAAAAAAACATTTTCAATCATTAAAATGATGATAGACAAAGACCTGTGTGCTTGCTAACACTGTTAGCTAACAACTGTTCAGATCTACGTAGAATCATAACCATTTATGTTAAATTGGTTAAAGATTCTTAGTTTTAGTCAGAGGAAACCCCCCAACTAATGTTTGTCAAATCAAACATACTCATGCTTCTCAGTAAATACTAGCACATGTAGAACACGTGATTTGCTTATAACACTGGAATTACTGGAATTGTTTATTCCGTTGTGTGTCATGCAAGTGTTTGTGAGATAAATTGGCTTATTATTATTGAACTGAGGATGCCTATTATGTTATACATGTGTAATAATAGCAATGTGCAGCCATTCCCATGCGAGAAGACCATATGTGATGAAGTTAACGTTTTAACCACTCAAATATTTGAATGTAGGTTTATTGTTGTTATCGCTGCGCATTAATAACAATGATAATGATTGCTTATTTTGGTTGCCAGATCTGTCTTTTTTAACACATTAAGGCCCTTAAATGTATAGAGATGAATTAGTTACACATTTTGGCAAATCACGTTATCCACTTAGGTCAAACATTTTACTGCCTGCATTTCTCAGTTTCAACCACGGTGAAGTGGGCATGCAGGTAGGTAGTCTGCCATCTCTCTCGCTCCCTCTCTCTTTATCTATTTATCTCTTGCTCTATCACACAGTGCCTTCATTGCACTGCAGTGATGCAAATCAGAAGCTCCAGGTCTAGACATGATTCTCCTTTAATCATCACAGTAATGCTGATTCCTCTCAGCAGTGCAGGCATTGGCCTGCTCACAGAGGAATCAAACAACAATGCTCACAAATGCAGTGTACAGGAAGACGCACACACTCGCACTTCCTGGTCCCGTGACCGTTATCACTCCTACTGTTTTGGTTCCAAAGGTTCATTGTATCAGAATCCTGGAAGTGGTTTGAAGTGAATGATTGGTCTTCTATGATTAGGCTCATTTTGTAGGTGGTGATGTTCTGTTGTGTCCAGCAGTAAACCTCAACACACCATTGGTGTACGCAGCAAATTATAAAGACAACTAGGAATTGTTACAGAGCATGCAGCTTGCTCTCTCTCTCTCTCTCTCTTTCTCTTTCTCTCTCTCTCTCTCTCTCCTGCTTGGCACATGGCCCAGAATGCGGTTGCAACATCGCTTGCTCTGATTGGTTAGCTGGCATCATGCAACACTTTTGAGAAAGGGGAAATGACCTCGCTCTCTTTCTCTCTACTTCTTTCCCCAACTCTCTCTCTCTCTCTTTATCTCAATCTCTTCCTCTATCTATCTCTCTTTAAATAGATTTGCCATGGCTTACTGCTGAGTGCTGCACTGTAAGTGATATGCTATAAGAGTTGATTTTCCAGAGCCCGGACTGACGCCGTTGAATTTGCACAGGGCTACTTTGTGTGAGACGTGTGTGTGTGTGTGTGTGTGTGTGTGTGTGAGTCTAAGAGAAAGAGAGAGAGAAGCAAGTGTTGGACAGAATGCTTTATTTTCTCTAGCCGACAGTGTAAAGTAGACTGCTTTGCATTTTTGCCGTTTTTGGGTGGGTAAAGAGTTTGTGCAGCTGGGCAGAGAACAGAGTCTGTGACAGGGAGAGAGGGATAGAGAGAGATGGAAGGTGTGAAACAGTATGAGAGAGAGCGAAAGACAAGAGGACTGAAGTGTGCTACGAGTACCGCATGCACTCGTGTGTGTGTGTGTGTGTGTGTGTGTGTGTGTGTGTGTGGTCTGACAGTTTCAGATGGCCAACACAAGGAGAAGTGTCCTTTGTGCCCTTTCTAAGCACCTGCATGCAGCTACAAGGTCATAACAAGATGAAGCGTGAGTGATGTGTTCATTTTTCTTTTCTTTTCCCACTCTCTCTTTCAGGTGGGTACTGAAGGTAGTGCCCTCTCTTGCTGCAGCTTGGACCTGCTTGTAGTGCCAGTCCCTGCTTTTTGCCAGCTTGCTACCCAAGCCAGGCCTGTGACCTTTGACCCCTGATCCTGCAACCCCTGCGGCCTCTGCGGACCCCAGACCTACCACTTACACCACCTTCCACAAAGCTGCAGTACCCCAGGAGCTGCCACGTGCCAGTGGGATCGCTTAGAGTTGGAACGTTTTCACAAGCGGAGCTTTCTTTGTGTGTGTGTGTGTGTGTGTACGTGTGTATTGAAGAGAAAAACAGCCCGAAGTACAATCTCTCCACAGAGTTTTTCTTTTCTTTTTCGGCAACGTGGGAATTCTCTGCGATTCTGTGTCACGCCCTTGACCCCCACGCACTCTGTTGAGGAATAGGCTTCATGTTGATTGTTTGAATAAGAGAAGCAAAGAGAGACTTCCCAAAAAACAGATCCTCCTGACCTTGAACACACACACACATAAGTGTTTGCCTGCCATGGCGATGAACATGGCACACATTCGCGACCCGAAATGGCTGACGCTGGAGGTGTGTCGCGAGTTTCAGAGAGGCACGTGCTCACGCTCGGACGCCGAGTGCAAATTCGCCCATCCAGCCAAGAGCTGCCAGGTGGAGAACGGCCGAGTAATAGCCTGCTTCGACTCGCTCAAGGTAAAACCATTAGCATTTCCACACCACACACACCTCACAGAGCGACCGAGAGAATGAGGGGAGTGAGAGAGACAGAGTGAAAGTGAGAAGCACAGACTAAGAGAAAGACAGATTGAAAAAGCGAGAGACGCAAGATGCAGAGAGAGAGACAGAAAGAGTGAGACATAGTAGGAGTGAGGAATGCAGTACGGTAATAGAGACTACGAGAGACAGAGATGCAGTAATAGAGATCGGGATATTCAAAGAACAAGAGAGACAGAATGAAAGAGTGAGAAACAGAGTGATAGTAACAGCAAGAGAGTGACACATTAAGAGACAGACTTAAAGCCGCAGTCACACTAGAAACTTGCGAAATGGGCGTGTCCAAGGCGTGACCGGAAAATTGGCGACATAAAAACTTTAGGTGCCGTTAGCAATTTAGCTGTGGCTAGCGATTTTGTGGTGAGAATGAGGAAACTTTTGAGAAGCGTACTGTTAACTCTGCTTCTGATTCAGTGGAGGAGAATGAGGGCTATAAAGGAGGGGGGAAAAAGTTTGTACTTTGGGAGTTTGTTGGCAATCTACCTTTGGCAACCTGTCCAAGTTGGTCGCCAGCAAGCTAACTAACTCATCAGACATAAACAGTAAAAACACAAAAGCAGAAAATAGTTATACCATCTAATCCAGCCACGCAGCTGATTTACTAACAGCAACGATGGAGGTTTGTCTGTTTTGCGTGTTTGCCTTGATGAACATTCAAGACGGGGCATTTCTACTTAAAAGTGCAAAATACAGGGCGGAGTCAGTGCAAATACATGAATTTAGCACCGCAGTGGGATTGACCGCAGCCTGAAATACAACCGAAGGGCAGGTATTCATTTTGCGTAAGCCTGTTTCTGCCATTTAAAGACAAAATAAAGCCATTATTTTTATTAAAGTTTTCTGAAATTATGAATAATTCCAAATAATAATCGAAAGTTCCTGAAAATGCTCAAGTTTCAGTTTCACTCCTTCAAGAGTCTTTTTAATATCCGAACTCGCCACAGGTAACAGAAAGTTTAGCACATGCAAAAAGCTCATTTAAGTGTTGTTTTGCACATGAATCACCCGTAACACGCCCATGTAACTGCATGTGCAATTTCTCAGATTGCACGCGCAAATTAGCGCTCTTTATTTGGGATCGTACTATAGCAGGGCCTGCCAGTGGACCATGCCACCTTCTTTATGCAATAAGAGAGTATTATATCAAATCTCTTCTGTGCTGCAATACGAGAGGACCGCCCCCTTCAGAGGTCAACACACCCAAAGCATTTGTGCTATTGGTCAACAATCAGAATTAAATGCGTCATGTGTTCACCAAAGTTCACAAAATATTATTCACACCAGAAGTTGTGATATGAATTTGATTGAAATGAATGTAAATGTGACCTTCGGTGAGAGCTAGTCAGAACAGACAGAAAAAGAGAGATGGAGAGAGTGAGACATAGAGCAAGTGAGAGTGATACAATGATCAGCACTTGAGCTTTGCTATATCCACAAGTAACACACAAATTTCACCATCTGCTTGATTTAAAACCATTAATGGCCACGCTTATAGGCCTGGACACAAGCTGACTTTTCCTCAGCACCAAGATCTGCTGTTTAGTTTGTTTGTTAATGCGCTGTAATAAGTGTACAGTCTAGTATTTTTAGAGAACCAAACCAACAGTTAATTCAATCTGTTGGAACATTCAGATGTTTGCCTTTAGATTTATCGCACAATATCAGATTTCTTGCTGTTATGCTGGGTGTGATGCTATTGTACAGAATTGGCAGCGCTTGTTTGTTTTTCAACTTGTATATTAAAATGACTTGATGCATGTGTCATAATTATATATAGTGTAGTCAGGCTAGCATTTAGTATGTGAAACAAATACCAGGTTCTACACCTAGATGTTTATAGCCATTATTATTACACAGCACTCTAATGATGCTGACTGCAACTGTAATCACTTAATTGGTACGTGTGTAAGAAAGCCATGGGGGACCATTATCGAAGAGGTGTTGACCTGAAGTCTGTGTGAAGTGTTCTCTAAGAAACACTAGCAAACGAAATTTGGGTTGGTGTGCAGTACCTGTTTGTTATTATCCAAGTCTCTGGAAAGTTCTACTCCATTCACACTGATTCATTTGCCTTGACATTTCTTTGTATTAAAAAAAAAAAAAAAAGATAACATTTTGTCCCTAATTTACTAAAGGTTTGCGTGTGTAAAAACACGTGCAAGCCAATTTACTGGCAGGGTCTATGGAGGATTGCGTCTTTCACATGAGAAAAATTAATAAATATGCAGTGTATGGCGTTTTTACCTAAAGGTTTAAAATACAGTGTATACAAATAGATTAATTTTGCACCCGCAATGGCATTTACTAAGCCTGAAAGTCACTTCTGGAACGGCGATTGCATGCACAAATTAGTACAACCAAAGAGCAGGTATTAAATTTGCAGAAGCCCGTTTCTGACGGTTGAAGACAAAAATATACCATTTACTAAGTCTTAATAATGAGACATTACGCTTTAGTGTCTCAATATAATCCGAAAGTTTCTCCAAATGATGACTTATTATTGCCGCGGAAAAGTTGGTTTCATATTAGACACTCGCCGCACGTTTGCACCTCCGATTCCGACAGTTAAAAAGAGCCCGTGAAAAGGTTTTCTTTCAAAAATATACCTTTTGAACAAAATCGGCACAGGAAGTCATGGATGACCGCTTAAGAGTTCCTAAACACTCAGATGAACTTAAAAAAGTAAAATATAAATGGGAACATGATTCATAAGAATTTGTAGATGTGCCAATAATTGTGACAAAAATATTTTCGGATATTTTTATTTTCTTAGAATAAATTTACTTCAAATAAAGGTTAAATTTATTTCATATTTTCAGTAAGATTCAGCTAATTAACCACAAAGACCTTTTTTCATAATTGCCGATTGGAGCTGACTGCGTGATGAAACTGAAAGAGTGTCCTGAATCTGAAACCTGCAAAAGTTGTTTGTTTGTTTTTTCGGTTAAAATGTTGCCCAGCAACATTGGTGTCGGTAAACATGTAGTCATTTGAAAGTAAAATATAGTGATAATAATGTAGACCTTGAAAAAAGTTTAGACAGTCGTGATGTAAAAACATGTTATTGGCACATGCCCTTATGTTGGCTGTAGCGTTATGGCAGTGTACCATTATATACTGAAATACCTGAAACCTAAATACTGTTCGTTATAATAGTTATAAACGTTTTGCTATACTGGTATAGATGACGTCCTTACTTCCAGTTGAAATATGTTACAATAAATCTTAAAAACAAACCAGCCTCTATGCTATAGCAGTAGTATATGACATATAATGTCATTGTCTTTAAGAATGTCTTTAACAAATCCCGTGACATACCGAGAACCATACTATAGAGTTGTACCGTTATCGTAGGTTAAATTTTTCTTAGCCTTCCACCCTAGTTAGTGTACTTAAAATAGTATGGTCTACTTGAATCTACTGATGGCCACTTCAAATTGCAGTGTTCGTTTTTTATTTGTATTATTTTACATATATTTCACATTAGTTCAATCCGAACTTTTTATTTGCTGGTGCACGTCGTTTTCCAGTGTGTTTTTACTGGGCTGAAATGGTTCTGATGGTGCTGTTCCGCTTGCTTTGAGTGTAAATCTCCAGACCGTCCTTTGCCGCTACTGTGGTTAAACTGTGCAGCGGTCTGCGTGTTTAAAATGAAACTGACTCCGAGAGGAAGACTGTGCAGTAGACCGTGCACATCTGACATTTTATCACCGTCCGTTACTGTTTTTAATGCCATTTCAGAGTTTTTGGTGGTGAACTGTTCTGTTGTTTTCAAATCCGCATGTTACAATCTTGTAGTTGCTAATAGTGTGTATGTGTTTGTGTGTGTAAGTGTGTGTGTGTATGCAGTTCATGCTCTGAGCACCACTTCCTCCCAGAGCAGTGGGGAACGCCACTCTGTAATTTTCCATCTATTTTTACACAGCAGGAGGAAGGCAAACACCCACATGTGCACACACATGTGCGTGTACACACACACGCACACACACACACACACATGCACAAACGGGTAGGAGGGTGGTGTGGTGGGCTAGGCTACCTCATAGGTCTGCTGTGAAACCTTGGCAACAGTCCAGATGTTTCTTTCAACACTCTCATCATACACGAACAGGGAAAACTGTAGACATGCACACTCATGGCCCGTCCAATATACTGACCATGTTAGTGTGTGTGTGTGGACACTGACTTGGACCCAATCTAACTACCAACTGAAGCTAGCAACTGGCAGAATGATAAATCTATTATCCACATAGGCATACTGAAAGAAAAAAAAGAGCGAGAAGGGGGGGAAGAGTTGAAATGCAGAAATTCAGTGCAAACAATTGAAAACCAATACAGAAAGAGATGTTAAAAAGACAGAGGACTGAAATGGGAAAAGACAAGAAAGCTAGAGAGTGAAAAAGAGAACAGAGGAAAGATAAGTTGCTATGTAACACACTCACTAAGAGAGAGGGATAAAAGTTCACGCAGTGGAAAAGCATGTGGATGACGTGAGGGAGCGAGCAGGCCGTTTCCTCGTCTCTAATGAGAAGCAGGCGAGCCCACATGTGGAGCACAGAGCTGAGAGGAGCTGCTAACAATAACTTCCTGTGTTAAGGTACGCTGAACGCCAATATTTACGTATTTACATCTCAGTGACGTCACAGCCGCGCACAATGAGCTGCACATTCGCCCATTAGGGACGAGTGCTCATGCTCAGATGAAGCTGAAATGAAGTGGGATAGAAGTTTATCATATTAAACTTTCCCTAAGATGTTAATCAAATGAAGTTTAGTATTCATTAATTAGTATTCATCAAGCTTCATAAACACTCTCAGGAGAATAAAGACGTCATATCCTACATCATGTATGTGTGTGTGTGTGCGTGTGAGCTACTCAGAGACTCGCAGTAAGAGACAGAGGATGGCCTTCTTTCTAAGCATATAATTAGAACAGATACCACATGGCCAGAGAGAGAAGATTATACACACACACACAGCCCAAATCTGTTCCTTATAAACAGTGTGATAGCAGTGTTATTTCTAAATGCCTTACACACTGTTGCAATGATCAAATGGGGTTGTGTGTTCACCAGGTTTACGAAACGATTTCACATAAACGGCCCACTCTTGTGGTATTCACTATTTCGAAAGTCTAAATTTTTCAACAGCTCAGAATTCGCAGGTGCTGTCACAGTGTTTTGACTTTTATGGCAGAACCCATGAAAGATCGGCTTACGGTCAATGCAAAGTGTAATTACAGTGTAATTTTAGCCACATCAAGTCTTTTCTTAGTAATTTACCAGCATATCTGAGAAAAGCATTGATATTAACGATGGTTTTGTCTTGTTACCCCCGTCACAACGCCGTTTCGTTGTTCAAATAGAAGATTTAGGATATGGGCTCGATAGCTAAATCAATAGAATCAGTCATTAGCTAGCTTACACATATGCGACCAGATTTCCCAGTTGCTTAGCAACGGTGTTCACACGACTTTTAAACAGTTGAGCAGTAGCAATATCATGTGTTCGTCCTCTCATGTGAAAAGCAAAAATTCATAGGTTTTATTTGAACACACCATGAGACATACTATATTCACATTCATTTCAAATGAAACATTTACCCTGCTTCACGCACAGATCCAGATAAGATAGATTCTATTCAACCTGAGTTTTTTCGTCCAATTATACACACTCTATAGTGCAGTGGAGTCCACATTTGGCTCAGTCTGATTCCGAAACTAAGTTGACATACAGGATCAGATATTTAAACATCGAAACACCCGAGCAAATTGCAGGTCCTAAAAAGACTTTCTCAGACACAGACGTTTTTGCTAAGTGTAGACGGCCTGCGATGGAGGGACAACAGGACCGAAGGCGAAAGCAATGATGTCATCGAGGAGTTGTGGACTATTAAACGGGAGCCAAAACAATGTTCCATTCCACTTTAGTCCCTTCAGGCAGGGCAGTAACCACTTCTTTAAGAACTTCGAAATATTCTTGCATTCCTACAATATTTTGATTCTAAGAACGAAAACTTTATTCTATGCCATAATCAGCCCCAAAACCTGATGTGTGTAACTGTTCGAGTGATTTGGTTTGGTCAGTTATTCAATTTAGGTTGGTCAGTTTTTTTGTTTTTTTTCTGAAAATCTTGAAATGATTCTGAAATAAGATTTTACTTTGTTCCTTTAACCCGTTATATATAATATCCCGTTACTATATTATCTTAATAATTAGCAGTACAAACAGTACCTATGGGAATAAATACACAAAGTGTGGAAGTGGAAATGTGGCAGGACAAAATTTTACTTTTGGTTTCAGGGTTCCTCAAGGGTTATTTAGATGGTTAAAGGTTCTCGCTTCTTAAAGGGATTCTACTTGGAACACACAACGTTTCAATGGACAAATAATTTTTTTAGGATTTCTGCACATTTAGGAATAAATTAGAAAAGCCCGCTTTGACCTGAACCGAACCGAACAGAAAGGTAAATGATCTCTGCCTGAAATGCACAGAGAAAGCACAACGCTGAGGTCCGCCCTTGAGCTCAAATCAAATCCAGCTGTGTCATGTGCTGTCTGTGGCCTGTGCTGTCTATTGTGCTCTTTGGTGAGTGCAGTTAGCAGCTTCCACTGTGGAGACAACAAAGGATGAGACTCAAGTCTCTTGCTTTTTCTGAGTGACATGCTTACTCAGGCAAACATTAGTCTTGCTTTCAGCTGTGTTCTGTAGTGACAGCTGCAGCAGATACGATTTTACCACAGAATCAAATACAGAGCGTAGGATAGCATGATTGATTTTACACACAGTCTGAAACCAATCAAGAAGAATAGAAAGCAGCTCTAAAATTCTCTCTCATCACACTGGATGGAGCATTTGATGGGTGAGCTACTTGACCAAAGGTGTCACACAGCATTAAATGAATGACTCGGCCTGAATCCTCTGTGTGAAAATAGAGTAAAGCTAATCAGCATTAGTGGATCGTAACTAAATAAGTGTTGGGTTTATGGGAACTTTAATGATGATTTATTTTGGGAGACTAAATTAAATATGGGCCTTGTGCTATATTGGCTGTTTGATTTTCTATCAGAAAACAATTGACTTGTATTTGAAACTGTCTCTTTTCCCCAAGTGGAGGCAGAGCTGAGCGCTGGAAATCGAACTTGTACAACCAGCTTCCACGGCGCAGCTAAGAACTATTGGAAAATTGAGTTGTAGTTGGTTGAAAACAAACAAAAATGACTAAAAAAATCTCTGTAAATGAAGCAGCTTTGCTTTCAGTTTGGCATGTACAAACTGGAGATATACTGGTGTAAGAACATTTTTAAATAGTTATTTTGTACTGGTATAGATGATGTGTGTTATCATATTTAACACAGAAAGTGTTTCGATTTTTCACACAAATATGTGTTATAGTAACACATTCTGTGTCAGATATGCTGTGTTCTTATGGCCTAAATGCACCATAATAAGCCACAAAAAAAAGAGAAACCCATGTGGTTTAAGTACATTTATTATCTATTCATTTAATTTCTTATCAAGTTTACATTAAAAAACGTCAAACATCAGGTCAAGATCAATTCTTTGAAAGTGAGCATTTATTTTATTCAAAGTAAAGTACGTTTTTGCTTAACTTGGCATTCGCCAACGTTATCTAGCATAAGCTCTCTATATGTTAGCTAGCATTAGCTCTCTATATGTTAGCTAGCATAAGCTCTCGTTATGTGGTTGGAATTGTTTTCAATCTATAAAAAAAAATACCCATAGTATTTTGCCAGACTAGTGTAGATAGAACTTATACTGCATTCTCGTCATAAGGAAATAACCGTAATTACCACCTTCTGACTGGGAAAAAACGGTTTCCGTAAACCACTGAGTAAGAATTCCATGTCAGAATTTTGGGAGCTTTCTGACAGCCCGGATATCTCTGATCAAACCTGGAAGTGGGGCAACTGGCTACATGAACATGCTGTCCGTCCATGGAAATAAAGTCTTAAAATAGGAATTTTAGTTTAGCATGAATTACAACTGATAAATTGCACCACCTGCTTCACTTATGTTAAAGATTTGGAAGAGAGGTGCTAATGTTTAACACATAAACACAGCTATATGCTACTGCTAGGTAATGTTAGATAAAAACTACAAGCGCCATTTTTATCTAGTAAACGAAATGACAGTGCGCGAACGCTTTTAAGTGGGAATAACGACTTGTCTAGTCCAACTGAATTCTCCCACATTCGTGAATGCGGCGTTACTACATAGCTTTTCTTTCTTGAGGTTTCTAGCTAGCTATGAAATTTTAAGACATCTGATAGCTAAAGCTTTCGGAGCTAGGTAGCTAACTCAGGTTAACATCAATTAATGGCTTTCACTTTTCATTTCGTTTCCATGCAGAACAAGCATTAATTATGACACCTGCACAGTTACTGATCCTCGAAAAACAAGTGGAAAGGCTACTCCGAGGAAAGACACTCATCTGACGCTGACTCATGCTAAAAATCAAAAAGTGGTATTTTTAGACGCAAGGGCGAGTTAAGAGCTTGCCAATGATGACACCAGCAGTCCACAATGTGATTAGACCATGATTTAACACATGATAAGCTGCACTTTTGTAGGTTTTTTTTTGACACAAAAGGTATGTTGTTAAGATTTTTGAGAGTGTACTAGGAATGATCCTCTCAACAAGTCCCTTTTAACAAATATTCTAGCAGTTTCTCTAACCAAATAGTTTCATACCTACACCCCTACAGCTGTGCTATATTTAATGTCATTCTCTTGCGCCATTAGGAGAATGAGAAGTAAGGCACCTGCTTATCTGCTCAAAGCACCAGCCACACACCATCTCTCATACCCGTCATGTCCCAGTCGCAGCTGTCTATCGCCAACAGACGTCTCCCATTACACACCCTCACTGCATCTATAGCTGACATCATCACAGACCCACAGACTATTATGGTGTGTGTGTGTGTGTGTGTATGTGTTCCCTCAACCTCTCAATCCAACATTCACTAGGCTTGGTTCCAAAGCAGGGGTTCCATGGGGTGTATGTGTGTTTGTACAAGTGTGACTTCTCATACGTTACTTGATTTTGCTAACATCAATTGATTCCATTACAAACTGCACACACACACACACACACACACGCGCGCGCACACATACAATGACAAACTGCCACTGCTACCCCCTCCCACACTGCACACACACTGATAGCATAAACAAAGGGACTTCAGTGTAGGACTGTCATTCCTGATGCTGTGTACACACACTTCACACACACACACTCAGTCCCACAAACACGCACTCACATACACTCACATGCACGTGCCGATGTAGGAATTTTATACACTAAAGCCGAACTGTGTGTGGGATTTATTGTTTACATTCTGTGATGCAGCGGGACATCAGTGGTTGACCATACACACAACAAGTTTTTCTCCTCCGTGTTTCTTGCTATTCTCCATCCCTCGGTCATTAATGAAAAGAATGATAGAAGTCGTGTCCTCCTAACATCTCTCTCTTACTTGATTCCTTTTTCTTTCCCCATCTAGCTCTCCATCCGTCCATCTTTCAAATGTCATTTCATATCTGCCTAGAGACAGAAAACACAGAGAGAGAGAGTGTGTGAGATGACAGTAATTACGATGTTAGCTGCCAGTCTCGGTCGGTTTTCTGACTTTTTCTTTTTTTTTACTTGATTAAAATCTTTTTTAAATTTGTCTAGCACTGTCATACTTTGGGAAATCAATCTCTCTCTTTCTGTCTTTCTGTCTCCATCTATCTCTCTCAGGCTCTAACTCTCTTTCGTGCACATGTGCTGTCAGGATCACATGCCAAAATTCGAAACAGAAGTCATGCGTGTGTAATTTATTCACGACTCACTAAACTTGTCTAACACACACATGTCTGGCGTCGATACATTTCCAAAATGTGAACTAAATTATATTCATGTTAAGTGCTTTAGTCTCTGTGCTACATACCAAGGTAATGTTTGAAGCTATTAGGAGTGATTACTGCTCCTTTTGCCACCTGAGGGAATTAATTTCTCTCTCTCTCTCTCCCTCACACACACGTGCGCACACATCTGTTGCCCACATGCTGTATGGCTGCCATATCACTGCAGGATTATGGGGATGTCTGTGACAGATTACAGTAGGATTAGGGCACCAGAGGACAGAGGACCACTCCAGTGTAACCAAGAATGAAATTAGACCTCCTTCTTTCTCTCTAGAGACTAAATAAAGTCTGTAAATAGGGCTACCCAATTAATCACATTTCAGTCGGGATCACTGGTTAACTAATTGGCTAACGTGTGATATTGGTTTTGTATCGTCTCTGTCGCATTCAAATGTTTTAACTGTGTATTTAGTTGCACACTGTGGTGGCATTCAAAAGATTAACACCTATAAATGTAAGGCCAGGTCTTATTTCGATTTAGAAATGTATACATTTGAAGGAATATAGGATTATAATGTACAGTCTGAAAGAAAAGGCTGTGTCCTGTTGATTTAAAATGGTCAAACGATAAGGTGCAATAAAGCTATTTTGTTCCAAAATTGGCCGAACAATCGTGATGAATAATTGTGATTTCAATAATGTGCAAAATACTTGTGATAATCGTTTTAGCCATAATCTTGCAGCATTACCCGTAAATCTGTAAAAGATGAAAACTGTGAAGACTTAACATCTTAGTCCGATTACCACATTCTGGCTGTTACACAATGAACACCTTACAGTATCTTACACATTTGTATAGTAAAATGGTGACACGTCAGTTTCTGCATTTCAGGTCTGACCACAGTAACAGACATTTTCATGCAATAAAACTTTATTAGGACATTGAAGGTGGATTTCTCTGGACTCAAAATAGACCATTTGTAAATCTGTTTTCCTTGTTTGCAAATTTCAAGTTTATTACCTTTTTCTCCTTGACTCTTTTTGTGCGTTCATTCTGCAACCCCAATCAATATGTGTCACAGTAACGGACAAATATTTCGTTTCCACCCTATGTGCTCTTTTTCAAATGCAGTGTCTGTTTTGTAATTCTGATCAAAGTAGAAGAGAGAGACCTCTGTTGCTAGGTTACCATCGCCATCACAGACACAACAAAGTGGTGCATGGAGAGCTGGTCGCTGAGTGTGTGTGTGTGTGTTTGTGTGTGTATGTCGGGTAAATAGACACACACTCATAAACTAGTCTTAAGCCAGTACGTATGATCCTGACCAAGGGCAATATTTACAGCTTCATATAGTGAACTCAGCAGCAACTTTGTGTGTGGTGTGTGTGTGTGTGTGTGTGTGTGTGTGTGTGTGTGTGTGATGTTTGGACTCGCAGTATTGGAATGTTGTACACTTCCTGTTCTGACATCATCTTCTGCTTCTGTGTTTCTAAATCGAGTTCATTCAAACTGGTAATAAATGGATGTGTATGTGTGTGTGTGTGTGTGTGTGCGCGCGTGTATGTGTGTGTCTGTGTGTGTGTGATTTACTTATAGTTTATTATTTGATAACACAGCTGTGCATAATATACAATCGAATTTTTCCAATTTGCATTTATTTCAAATATTCTATAGGGGTGCCAAGAATTTCACCACATTTGTTATTGAGAGAAAAGATTATTATTTAAAATAAATAAAAGTCCTTATGAGAATTATTTTTGTTAGAGGAAAATTAAGTTAATAAAGTGGAAAATTTAAATCACTGTTTGTAATGTTTATTTCATGTACAACCATTTTTGCCCATTCTCTCGAATAAATCTGTCTGTCTGTCTGTCTGTCTCTCAGCGTGTGGGGCAGGTCAGTACAAGGCATCGATGGGAGCGAGTGTGTGTCGTGTGTGTCCCATGAACAGTAACACACACTCACCCGGAGCCGTCGTGTGTTCCTGTTGCATGGGTTACTACAGAGCACCCACCGACACGCCCGACACGGCCTGCACCAGTAAGTCTCACACACACACACACACACACACACACACACATTAGTGCGTTAGTGTGTTAGCATAGTCTGTAGTTAATGGAGTGAAATAACGGCTTTAACAATGTGGTGAAATTAAACACCTGCTGCTAGGACACGCCCCCTAAACACAGACACGCCCCCTTAAACACAGCCACAGATGCTGATACACACATTTGCACGTTTATGTGCACACACACACAAAGACACACACACACACACTGAGACACACACACACACACACTGAGACACACACACAAAGACACACACACACACTAAGACACACACACACACATTCTTAATACTAACCTTAAGTCACAGATGTGTTTTGTGGGGACATTATTATATACACTTACATGCACACCTGTTTCTCTCTCTCTGTCTGTCTCTCTTTCTGTCTCTCTCTCTGTCTCACTCTCAGTCTCACCAATAATTTGGTGTGTTATCACACGTCTTACTGCCTCGACTGTTATGACCTGATGTAACCCTCGACCTGTCTGTGTGTCTCTGTGTGTGTGTGTGTGTGTGTGTCAGAGCCCCCCTCAGCCCCCCGCACCATCGCCCCCCAGGTGAACGACACGGTGGTGATGTTGGAGTGGAGTGAGCCGCTGGAGCGCGGTGGACGCTCGGACCTGTCCTACGCAGTCGAGTGTGTGCGCTGCGGTGCGAGTGTGAGCGTGTGTGTGCCGTGTGCTGAGACCGTGGTGTACCGGCCCACCCAGACGGGGCTCACGGGGCGGCGCGTGGTAGTCCACGGCCTGCAACCACACACACGCTACACCTTCACCATCATAGCCATCAACGGAGTGACGGCCATCAGCAACACACACACCGCCTCAGCTAGCATCAACATCACCACCAGCAGCTACGGTGAGACACACACACACACAATCACACACACCACACACCACACACACACTTACACACACCACACACACTCACACTTCAGCTAGAATCAACATCACCAGCTACAGTGATAGACAGACAGAGGGACAGACAGACAGACAGACAGAGAGGGAGACGGTAATCAAGCTGTATTGCTGTGATCAATCACATCCTTAGTAGTCACATTGTAGTCTCTTGTGTAGTGTGTGTAATGTGTGTAATTACATAGTTATTACACACATTAATATAAAATATTATATAAATATAATATATGTAATATAAAGTGGGGACCTTCTGTGATCGTACGTAGTCTGTTAACTCAAACTGTATGTGTGTGTGTGTGTGTGTGTGTGTGTGTGTGTGTGTGTGTGTACAGTCCTCGTCCCAGTCTCAGGAATCAGGAGAACGAAGGCGTATGAGACGAGTGTGACTCTGAGCTGGACCGTCCCCGATCACACACTCCACACCATCACTGAGTTCCAGCTACGCTACTGTCTACAGGTACAGAGAGACAGACAGATAGAGAGAGAGACAGATATATACATAAGTGTGTGTGTGTGTGTGTCCGTGTTTTAACTCATTTCCATTCAGTTCATTGTAGTTCAGTGTAGTTTGGTTTTGTTTGACTCACTTTGGTTCATTTTCAATTTGATTCCTTTCAGTTCACTTCTATTCACTGGGTGTTTGTTCAGTTCGGCTCATTCCAGTTCAGTCTGATTCAGTTGAATTCATTTTAGTTCAGTTCAGTTTGAGTCATTTTTGTTCAGTTCACTTTAATGTGTTTTATTTCCAGTTTGTTTAGTTTCAGTTCATTGTGATTGGATTAGTTTGTGTTCAGTTGGTGGTGTAACTCTGCTGATTCCTTACTCTCTGTCTTGTTCTCTGTGTGTGTGTGTGTGTGTGTGTGTAGGGTGAGGAGGAGGTGTGGCAGTACGTCAGCAGTAAGCAGAACTCTGTGGTTCTGTCTGAGCTGTCTCGCTCCTCTCAGTACAGAGTGCAGGTCCGGGCCAGAACCAGCACCGGATACGGACAGTTCAGCAACCCTGTTACAGTCAGGACACTGCCTGAGGGTACACGCGCACACGCACACACACACACACACACAAATCCTCTAACTTCTGACTTTGTGATGACATTTGTTAATTTAATCTGTCCATGTCTCTCAGATGTGGAGTCTCACTCTCGGATGATAGTGACGGGAGTGTTGGTAGCTACGGGTCTCCTCATCCTCATCACCATGGTAACAGTTGCTGTGTTCTGCTTCCGGTAAGACATTAAAGATTAAATAGAATCCTAAACGTACAAAGATACTGTGTCATAAAGAAGAGTCGCTAAAAAAGAGAACACAACTATTGTATCCCACTAGCTAATGGGCTAATTAGCAGTTAGCGTATGAGATTAGCGCTTTACATAAATCCACACTGAGAATAAACACTCCAACATCAAATAACCACCACCAAGAACCGAGTCTGTGTGTTCTAGTGTGTAAAATAAGGAACTTTATGATAGCAGGATATTAAAGGAAATGGGAAAGTGTGTGTGTGTGTATGTCAGAGTTAACAGGATGTGTCCACCCTGCACCGTCTCTATAGGACTGCTCTCTAGAACAATGAAACTAACCCCAGCACCACGCACACACACACACACACACAAGCTAGAGGAACCCCCACCCAGCACTATTTATGTCCTGCAGAGTGTGTGTGTGTGTGTGTACACTGTTATCTACAGTAATAATATTATTCTTATGTCTATTTCACCTCAGCTGTAAAAGTCAGAGGACTTCAAAGATTTGTATCTTTCATTCACACACACAGTCTCTCTGTCTGTCTGTCTGTCTGTCTCTCTCTTTCAGAAAGCACAGCAGACTGAGGGACTCTGAGTCTGATAAAAATGGACAGTATCTCATGACTCCAGGTGAGTGTGTGTTAGAGCGGTACATACACACATTCTGGTATTGCTGTACTTATGGGAACCAAATGTTCTCATAAACAAAATGACATGTGAGGACGCACACACACACACACACAAGAGATACTCAGACTCAGTGAACAATCAGCCACTTTTATTATATGACTAAAAATGATTACACTCCATAAACCATTCAAAAACAAGTGATCTTTACAGTGTGCTACCCTGCCAGTGTGCTTGTGTCTTCAGCTAATGTTAGCTTAAGCTAAAGTTTAACTTCATGCTCTCCTAGGCTACTAGGCTAACACCAACAGTACGCTAATTTCACGCAAATACAACCTCACACTTACCTCATGCTAATACCAACCTCATACTAAGTTCATGCTAATCCAATGCTAACATCACTCATGATAATAAACAGACATATGCAGATATTCTATTTTCATGCGAATATTTGATCTCAGTTTACCTTATTATCACAATTTAATATTTTATTAGATTTCTAAACTTTGAATATTGCAATATGTTGTATAAGTGATTATTGATGTGGTCTTAAATGGTGTTTAATGTGTGTTTGTGTGTGTGGCTGCCGTGGTTTTACAGGCATGAAGGTTTATATTGATCCGTTTACGTACGAGGACCCAAACGAAGCGGTGCGAGAGTTCGCTAAAGAGATTGACGTCTCATTTGTAAAGATTGAGGAGGTGATTGGAGCAGGTGAGTTTTACACACACACACACACACACATGCACGCGCACACACACACACACACACACACACACCTACACACATATTTTTGACTCACTGGCATACAGACTCATTTCATGAGGCTCTAGTTCAGTTCGACGCTTTAAAACAGAGAGAGAACATTGTACGTGCAGGTGCGGTGTATATTAAAAGCTCTCATGTTTCTTAGGTGAACAGCAGTAGTGCACATACACACACACACACAAAGGTCCCCACAAGTTATATGAGACTGCCTTCAGGTTCTCTTTGTATTTGTCTTCGCTTCATGACGGTGCTGGCATGTCTGTATATGTGTGTGTGTGTGTTAACTGATACTGTTCAGGTATTTGATATCAGACACATTACACACATTCTACAACCATCTCTTCATCCTTAAAAACCCTGAGCCATCGTACAAAACTTTACGTAGGTTCCACCATAAAACTTTCCTGTCCATAATATTTAAATACATTTGAATATTAATATTAATGAGTGTATAATGAATATTAATGAGTGTACAATTAATATTATTAAGTGTATAATGTCATAGAGCCACAGACAGAGTGAGCATTAGCAGTAGCTACACTGTGTGTTCATATCTCATAAACCACAGAAGGTA